>VWYH01004268.1:719825-799273 GCA_013399365.1 Pampusana beccarii | reverse complement strand
CTGTAATTGCAAGGCTGCTCTCTACAGCTCTCTACAAGCCTGTAGAAGGCTTTGTCAACTTCCTCGCCCTGATCTGGTGGCCTGTAATAGACATCCACAACAGTATCACCCCTGCCAGCCTGCCCCTTAATTCTCACCCATAGACTCTCAACTTGCTCCTCGTCTGCACCTGGACAGTACTCAAATTGNCGAGCTGAGCACACTGATTTCACCCTAGGGCATGGGGGGCCTCCTGGTCTTTATCAGTTCCAGAGTGCTGCCCCACTGGTGCAAGCCCAGCTGCAAGCCCATCCCCCTTCAAATCTAGTTTAAAGCTCTCCAAATGAGCCCTGCTAATTCCTGTCCCAGCATCCTTTTGCGCCTGTGAAATAAACCTTTCCCATGTATTACTGTCTGGACTGTTGTCTTATAAAACCAACCATTATCAAAGAACCCAAAGCCCTGCCTGTAGCACCAGTCTCATAGCCAAGCATTTATGGACTGGATCCTTCTATTCCTTCCCATGTCATCACCCGAAAATGGAAGAAGGGAAGAGAAAATAACTTGTGCCCCCAGCTCTTTCACCAGCCGTCTCAAGGCCTTGAAATATTTCTTCATTCCCCTCAGACTGCAGAATGCAGCTTCCTCCCCACCTGTCTGGAAGATCAGCAGTGGGTAGTAGTCCATTGGGTGCACCAGGCTGGGGAGCGCCCTGGTGATATCTCTGATCCAGGCTCCAGGTAGACTGCACACTTCCCTATGATGAGGGTCAACTCTGCATATTGGGCCCTCTGTTCCTCTCAGAAGGGAATCGCCTACTACAATTACCCTTCTTTCTTCTTTATCGGAAGCAGTCTTGAGGCGTGGTGTCAACTGCCTCTTCTTTTGTGACCTCACAGGCGGGCGTTCCACCACATCCTCACCTACTTCTCCTTCAAGATCCAGGGCCTCAAACCTATTACAGAGGGACACCTGGGGAAGCAAGGCAGGTAGGGAGGGGGGTTTCCTGTGACGCCAAACTGGAACTTGCTTCCAACCCTCTTCGTCTTTTTGGTCCCCTGCCTCTGCCTGACAATGACAGGGTGGGGGCTGTTTCAGGTCTCCCCTTCTGCCAGACAGGGCAGGGGGTCCATCACCTTTCGGGGGGTATCTCCCTGGCACCTTTCTGGCTGGCACAGCAGGGAGTTACTCCACCAGAAAATCTTCTCACACTCCCTGATGGTCCTCAGTGTCTCGACCTCCTCCTTAAGTTCCACCACCATGGTGAGCAGACCTTGCACCTGCTCACACCTCACACAGGTGGAACGCTGCCTCCTTCCCCCTGCAGCAGCAGCCTCTGGCACTCCCTGCAGCCGGAGACCTGAGCAGCCATGCATCAGGGCAGGCCCTGTCTGGGTCACCACAGTCTTTTTGGGGCAAGCTCTCTGGCTGGTGGAGACCATCATCAGCTGCAGTCTGGTAAACTGCCAATAGGTCAGACGGTCTGTGGAGCAAGGAGGGACAGAACCTCTGCACCCTGCTGCATGCGCTGCCACACTGGCTGCTGCAGCACAGTGTGGGTGGTACTCACAGCTTCACACGCTGGTCTCACCTCCCAGCGCCTGGTGGGCAGTGACGCTTGGTGCGCGCCCTGAGGCTTTTTCAAGGCGAGGGGCAGTGGTGTGATCGCCATTACCGTGGCAAGGCCCACGCCACATCAGCCGCTCTCACAATAGCTGCCGGGTCACACCCCCCTCACGGGGTTCCCCAGCAAAGGAACCTCCCAAAACCCCCCTGTACCTCAAGATCTGCCGCTGCAGCTCCAGCTGCGCTGGCTCCGACCAGCTGACCTCGGGGGACTTCTGTCCATTCTGTCCTTTCCTGGCTGACATGCGCCCTGGGGTTATTTCTAGCGAACCAGGAGCATGAGAGACGAACCCTCAACAAGCATCATCTGCTAGCTCCTAAACACTTTCCCTGCCCCGTTAAATGCCTCAATTCTTTTTTACAAATCCAAGAGAGAGTTGTGATTTTGTTTATGAACCACCAGGACAGCTCTTGACTTCGGGGTCGGTGTGCTCACGAGTCAGAGGTGGCTGCAGTGACCATAGCTGAGGAAGGAGAAGCCTCTCAGAGAGGCACTGGTGAATTGGGTCACAACCCACCTTGAAGATCCTTTGCAACACCTTCATCTTCCCACAAGCTTTCCCCAATAAAGGAGTCCTGCTCAAAGCTGAAAGCCCTCGTGCTGTTGACTACGAGAGAGAACATTTGTTTCTGTTCTCCTAATCCAGCAAGGAACCCAGCAACAAACACAGGCAGTGGGGACTGGCATTTAGACTGGCATTAGTGCTTTGTCAAGCCATTCCCATCAGTTGTAAAATTGCTCTGAGATGAACTTGAGCATTCATGGCTCAGTGTGAGGACGTGTGAAGAATTACTGCAGAATGAAAGCCCAGGAAGGGAAATGCTGATTCACTCTTTCTGTGTGAAAGTACACACTCTAACTGTGTATTTTTAAAGCATTCCAATTTTCACAGTTATTATACTGGTCAGTGCAGCTTGAATAGACAGTTGACTATTTATACATCTCTGCTTCCCAATAGGAGGAGAAGGGTGTTACTGATGATAAATACAGCATCTTGCTTACTTTGATAAATTTAGCATCAGTAAAAATTTCCCATTTTTTCAAGGACTGGATAGGCAGGTAAGCCCCAGAATGATTTTCTCTTTCCCAGCAGTATTCTTACTCAGGTATGTGGAAGGGATGGTATTTCTTTTCACTGACTGCACACAATTTCTTCCATTATCTTTTTCTCAAAGTAACATAGGCTGTGCCAAATTCACAGGACTTCATATGCATGGCTGGTAAAGAAATATTTTCTCTGTTCCGATAGCCAGCTCAGGGGCCAGCAGGCCAAACAGCTTTGCATCCTTAAGAAGTGGAATCTACATGAAGAAGGGAATAGATTTGTGGCCTAGGCACTGGATTAAGATGCTGATAAGAGAACTGAATTTAGTTCCTGACCATAGACATTGCTTGTGCCTTGCAGAAATTCTTACACTTTTGGAATGCTCCAGCTCTCTGTCTGTAGGAAGCTGCCCTGACACCTCCAAGTCACCAGGGTTTTGCAAATATAAGTTAATTGTGTTTGAGTTCCAGAGAAAAACAGGTGTGAATAGCTTCTGCAGCTTCCACTTGTTTTTGTGGTCACTATGTTAACACCCAAATTGACTGAGCATTATTCATAGTAGGAGGTAGGTAGGCAGTAGATGGAAGAGATCTATCTTTTAGTCCCAAAAGTAAACATCAGAAGCTGTTTAAGCAGCAAGATCCTCAGCTAGCTGCAAATTCAACCAAATGTAGAATTTTGGGTGAAAATCTCCCCAAAGCCTTGGGTGTTTGCCTCCAGGGTTGTGTATGTAGCAGACGTTATGCTTAATCTTTTTTGTCAATCACACAGCCTTAATCATGGAGGGCTATATGACGTTTAAGCACAACCAGATCACAAAGGAATGCACTGTCTCCAGAATACTAATGAAAAATCTGTTCTTCTGTTCAGCCTCTGAATTTTGAGGAATCTTTTGGTTTGTTTTTAGATTAAACTAAGGGTAGAATAAGCAGTAAAGCATACAGGTGAGGAACTGTCATAAGAAAATAATAATTTATTTCACTGCAATAAGAAATCTCATTTACATAAAATGAGAAATAATTAAATTGGAGCTGAACTGTGTGCCCTATCATTTTAATTGAATCTGAGCTACATGTCTACAGCTGTTTTATCGGGGCTGGTTCCTGGAAAGCATTTGTTATTAGTAATTTTTGCAGCATGACGATGAATCAACACTTCTTAACTCAGCAAGAGAAATAGGTCCTGGAATAAACTCCTGCTGAGCACCAGAGGTCAATACAGACAATGGTGATGTGCCTGTAGAGATGTGGAGAGCTTAGTCAAGAGGGAGTGTAAAATATTTGTGAAGAAGTACTTCTGTGTATAGTTGATGCCAAAGACAACTGCTACTGCTATTCACTCTGACCCTTTTAACAACTCAGGCCATATGATTTCACCACGTCTTCCTTCCTAACTGCTTCCTTACTACATGAATGACCAGCGTTAAGCCCATTAAGACCCACAGGTCTTTCAGGATTGCAGTTTCCCCATCAAGGGGGTCCATCCAGCTGATTTCTCTTCTGAAAGTGTTCCAGAGCTGCCTGGTGTTAAAGGTTGTGTTTCTTTCCTTGTTTGCTTCTGATTTCAATATCCACTCATTGGATGGCCTCCTTTTTTCTTGTTAAATTATGAAAGCCCTCAAAAATCAGATGTATTGTCTAGAAAAATAAAAACCATCAAAAACTGATCTTTCATCCTTTTCTTAGAGAAGTCTAGTAGATTGAAAACCCTGCTTCCCTGCTGTAAGGCACATCCCCTAGAGCTTTACACTATTTTACAGGTCTGTCTGAAATCCCTCCAATTAAGTGCAGACACCTTGACCACATAGCGTTTCCAACTGTGACTGGATCTCACCTCTTTGTATATGCGTTGTCTCTTACAAATTGCCTGAGCTTTAAGGGAAGGTTTCCAACACGTCCACCTATGTGTCCCCAGTCTTCCCCAGTGGCTTGTGAAAAGAGCTTTTCCATTCTTGAGCTGAGGAGCTTCTTTCAATATCCCCAGTCCCAACCAGCTACACCTGGAAAATCACCTTTTCCCTGTCTCCCTTTGACACAAGGATTCTTCTTTCATTACTCACAACATTTCATCAATAAATCCTGATGAAAAATACTCAGACTATGAGCTGGATATGATCTAGCCTTACTAGCAACATCTGATGTACATCAGTCATCTGGATTACATTGTGTTGTTTCAAAGCTATGATAAGACTGCAAGTTTGGGACTCACCACATTGACTGGTTTAGGCGTGACCACAGGTTTATCCTACAAAGGGTGAAGTCCATGATCTCATGCTGTATTTCAGTGAGCTTTGCCAGCTGCAAACATACTGTTTGCTCCAACATCGTGCTCTGCTTCTTGCAATGCGTCTTTGGAAATAGATGCCACAACCTCCCACTTGCAGAGCTCTGCTTCAGGAGTTGTCTCCTCTTCTGGCAGGTCAGGGCAAGAGCTAAGACTGGAAGAGCGGAAAGAGCAACCCGCAGTACTCAGTATGTGTTTACCTAAGGAATTAGGAGAATCACAGATTTACAGTTAGTACAAAAGAAACTCCTGTGCAACCGGCTTCTCAGCACAGCTCAAACACGTTTGGGACTCTGACAAAGAAATGGAGAAATCGATGGTGTGCTATTAGCACCATATAAGAAATGCTTTAGACAGTCCTCAAAAATCAATGCAAAGAAGTGTGTCTGAATTGTCTGAAGCTCTCAAAGCTTGAGTGACCTGCCAAAACCACAGAGGAAATCTGGGCAGAGTGGGAAAGGGAGTGTATCCCCACTTGCTACCAAAATCCAAAATCTCTTGACTACAAGAGCAATATTCCCAAAAGTTCACAAGTGTTATTTAAAATCCATTAATATCACCATCTAAGAGCAAAAATACAAGTCCCACACCCACCAGTGGGAATCTACATCCTGCTGAATAAATCTAGATGAACCCTCAGGGGGTTTGTGAGTGACTTCATGTATGTGACCGACCCAGCTCCACACAAAGAGTAGTGTCAGAAAATGGCTAGCACTTGTGAGCTCTTGGCTTATGGTCTTAAGACTAACTCATCAACTAGAAAATATGGCCATATCTGAAGAGTACCATTAAGCAAATGAGTGGCAGGTTCATATGTAACTAAAGACTTTTTTTACAATGAGAGCTTGGAGGAAATTATTTTTCTATGGATTTCTTTTGGAGGAAAAAAAAAACCAAACAAGTTTAGCAATTCTGCACAAACTTGAATTTACTGGAAAAATATGCTTACATATTTTCCTTGAAACATCTGACTGTTCCATTTCTTCAGTGAAACACTCACAATTTTGAGTTTGAAATGGGTTTTATTCCAAAGTTCCCCTTCCTTTTATTTACAACAATGTAAATGCTTTTGAAAACATCATAAAATGACACACAACCTTTTAAAAATGTATTACATAATGATTCTGTACTATTTGACTTCCTAACACTTCCAAGAAACACTTAAGATCCACAAGTTCCAAAAGAAAAGACTGAACAGCTCAGCCCAGCTCCTGTTGCTCCTTTTACAGTCATCACCTACATCACCAGCAACACAGCAAGCTTTCTGGCAATCTCAGTTCAGAGCTGAAAGCATACGAAAACCATATTTGGAGAAGTAAAAGAGATCAGCAAAAGAAAAAGCAGAGCAGATGTCCAGTTTTCTACTGTTCATGTCCTTTGTCATATAGCTCTATGGGAAAGAAAAAAAAAAAAAAGGTGCATATTCCTCAGTCCTTAGGAAATGGTACCATACAGGTCAAAGCTTCAAAGGATGTGCACTTTGGGGGTTGACTGTCCAACTGTCTGCTGCAAGCAAAATGGTCATTAGCTTTTCTTCAGCTTCTGTTTCTCACAAAACTTGCTGTATTTTGAGAAACACATTGGTGACGTGTATCTTTTAATCAAATCTAGTTGATACTGGGCATTGACCTGGAAGTGACTGAAAAGGCAAGGAGAAGAACTGGTAGAGAAAACTCTCCCTTAAGCCTGATTTCCTACATGAATGTATTATTTCAAAAGCTTAAGAGAGAGAAAGGATAGGGAAATTTGAGGCTGAAAGAAGCAAAAGGGAAGACAAACAAACAAAAAAACAGGATAGAAAGAGACATGGATTGAAGAGTGTGACTTTCTACCATCCCCTGGCAGGAGAGTTCCTCCAGAAAATGTTTGCTTACTGGAGACAGCTTTATGCAGAGGAAGATAGAATTTTCTGGGTTTTGCAAGGGAAGATGGCTGGAAGATGACTCTTCCAGAAACTGATGTGTACAATGGATGAAGCAGACCTGCAGTTTCTCTACCTGATGCAACTCCAAGCTGGAAGAAGGAAAGCCTACTTCATTTTTCACTTGATTTGCTGTTCTCCCTCTCCTGAAACACACCTTTCAGGTAGAAGACCTGTTCGTTCTTTGCATATGAAGACACTTCCTGCTCCTTCCGCACATTATTCTACAGGCTTCGTGTGTAGGATGGCTCTACCTCAAACACCACAGCCGCATGAGGGCAGGAGCCAAAGGCAGTGGGTGCACAGAGCAACCTTGCCTTCAGCTGAGACTGCCCTCACTAACCACACCAAGGCCTGAGCCCAAAGAGACCTTCTCCAGGCTAAGAGGTGCTCACATCCTTCACCTTCAACACATATTTCAGGCAACATCTGAGAGATATGCCTCTTGTTGGCTCTGTCTGCTGCACTAGAGAGGAGGTAACAGGAAAACGGACTGACAGGAAGGAAAACATTTTATTACTAGAATGGTGCAGATACATCAAGGTGTCTGCGGATATATAAAGGTTTTACCGGGTCTTTAAAAACTCTTAGATGTTAAGATGCTCCTGATCCTAATAGCGATTTTTCCACCTCACTTTTTTATACACAATTATGAAGACCTAGCCTGAAGATCAAAGATGACCTCTTCAGTGGAGACCTCCCGTTCACTTGTGCTTGTGCATTCTTGGCAATCACTGACAGAGAATTGATTTTCTACTTTAAGTGCACCTCCATGCAGTCAAAACCGAAATGCTTTAGGACCATCTCTGCTGTAGTTAAGTAGAAGCCATTTTTTTCTACCAGCTCTTCAAAGGCATCTGAGGAAGCTGGCACCCTTGTCTCCTCTACCAACAGCAGCAGGGATGCCATTATAACTGTGAAGGCAAGCTCTGGATGACCTGTTAGCCACTTGGAGTGACATCCTGAGAACAAAATGCCTTGGAGGGCTGGGCTATCAGTATTGCCCATCCTACTGATAGATACTAATTGACTGCTGAGAAACCAGATTTGATTTTCAGGGCTCAACATTATCTCCTTCCAACTTCTTCTAGACAACCACTGCCTGCAACTTGATGAGAAGATCTGCCAGACAGGCTATTTGTGTCAGCATCATGTTCCACAGGACATCTCTTAGTAATGAAGAGGGACCTTCACAAAGAGGCATTTGGCCTTGGCCAGATCTTGTCCAAGTACTATTTTTATCTTCATACCGACATTAGTTTTGGGAGATGGACACAGGTGAGAAGACCTTGTGCAGGGTCACAGTGCCACACCGGATATAGAGCCACCACATGCCTCATGTGTCTTCTTTCTGTGGCGCCACGGACCCTACATGGCTCCTGGTTCAGGTCCCCAGCAGGACCAGCTCTCGCTCACGGCACAGTCTGTCATCTCACAAAAACTCTGTTATTGTTATCAAGGTATTTTTATCTTTCTAGGTCAAAGTCACCTTGGAGGCTCACTGACAGCAGGTGATGATTGTCCACTGGCCGCCAGGCTCCCAGGTGGGAGACGCGGTGCCAGCAGTTCTGGGAACAGGTACCTTGCTGGGGGCTGAAGCTGGCCAAAAACCTATTCCCCTGGCACAAATCCCTTTCAGCTTTCCCTGCTCCAATAAAAAACTTGGGAAAAGGGTTGTAGAAGTTCACCTTCGTATATGGTACAGCAACAGGCAACCGAAACAGAGACAGAGATTTTATCTTATTTGGTCCAAGTGGTGAACGCTTTGGGCATTTTGGCATTGTGACTTTTTCAGTCAGTACTTCGAGTTACTTGGTTATGCAATGCACTACTCCAGCCGCATACTTCTCAAGGACAAAATCATAATCAAGCCCAAATAAATGAGTTTTAAAGGAACTGTATTGCTCTATGGATTTGTTTTATTTAGGGAAGAGGCTATTAGAAAATATTTGTCTTTAAACGGGAAAATAATCAAATAAATTCGAGCACATGTCCCTCCAATGCAAATACTGTTTATACAGAAGGTAGGAACCACGATTTAGCCTCCATTTCATGAAGACAGTGCAACTTCCATCATAGTCATGGCTATGGATAGGCAGGAAATGTTTCTTCTCTAATTTTGAGGTAATCCTGTGCTTATTCCCATTCCTCAGCTACATAACCTGCATGTGCACACAAAAGGATTAACCTGTCAAAAGGATTAACCCATGGATACGCTGAGGGACGAGCACTTTATTCACTCTGAAGTCTGCTTTGCAGTGAGGTCATGGTTTTGTAGGAAAGGCAAAACACCTGCACATTGACAGAGCTCTACCTGTCATCTCTCCTGCTTCACCTAGTTCGTTCAGCCCAGCTCCAGCCAAAAAACATAAATGAGTAAGCTAACACAGCGAAGAACAGGAAAAATGCATCACCTGTCAATTCTAGCACACATCATTCACATGTTTTTAAAGGTGAGTGAATGGAATGAACCTGCATCCTCCTTCCATCACCTGATTAAGCAGAATAAACACTATGTATTGCCTTAATGGAAAAAAAGTTTAACCTGCTTTTGAAATCAACCCTAAGAGATATAAACGACTGTTAAGGTAAACACATCGATCACATTGCACTCATCTGAATAAAAATGTGACTCATTTTCCCCACTCCTTATGCAGCTACCACCCGCTTCCTCCAGCCCTGCCATCCTGCTGGCAGGACCAGGTGTCAGGAAACCTCCCAGCAGGACTCCAGTGACACTTCTCCAGCTGTAGCAGAGAACCCTTTTTAAGGTTCTCTGCCTTTGGGTTCCTAAAACTTCTAAGGAATTTTAGAAGACCTGAGTCTGACATACCCTCCACTTGCTGAACAAAACTTCTCTCAGTTATCCCATTTGAAGTCCCCTTTCCAGTTCAATCACAGAATCATATAGAATCATAGGCTGGTTGGGATTGGAAGGGACCTCTGCAGACCATCCAGTCCAATCCACCTGCTAAAGCAGGTTCACCCAGAGCAGATCGCACAGGAAGGTGTCCGGGTGGGTTTGAATGTCTCCAGAGAAGGAGACTCCACAACCTCTCTGGGCAGCCTGTTCCAGGGCTCTGGCACCCTCAAAGTCAAGAAGTTTATCCTCATGTTTAGATGGAACCTCCTGTGCTACAGTCTGTGCCTATTGCCCCTTATCCTGTCATTGGCACCACTGAAAGGAGTCTGGTCCCATCCTCTTGACACTCACCCTTGAGATATTGATAAACATTGATGAGATCCCCTCTCAGCCTTCTCTTCTCCAGGCTGAACAGACCCAGCTCAGTCTTTCCTCATAAGAAAGATGCTCCAGACCCCTAATTATCTTCATAGCCCTATAGCCCTAATTGCTCCACTGCAACGGCTTGCAGAGGCACAGTGACCACCACCACTGCCCACAGCCAGAGGAAAACCTTCCATCAGCACCTTTGTGCTCATTTTGCATCTAAACGGTGTATGTGGCTGTGGTGGGGAAGCAGCGCCTCCACGTTAAAGACCAGATCAATATTTATCCCACGAATGCCTTGCAAGCTGTTTCCTGGAGTACTGGCATAAATCAAGAGTAATTCCAATGGGCTCAATGAACTCACAGTGCTGAAGATAAAGTGAGTGAGCAAATGGGCAAAGCCGCTATGCCCAAGCACAGGATTTCATCCAGCAGGCTGGAATTACTGGCCTGAGTGTGGTCTGAGCTTCATCCCACACGTTCACGCTCACTATGGAAATGCAGGCTAGAGCTGCAAAACCATGGTGGCAGGTCTTCCTTTCCTCACTCACACCATTTCACTTGCCAGGGGTGTAAGACACCGTTCTTCTTGCAACCATCTGTGAATTTGTGGCTCTTGCTGCACACCCTGGAGCAGTCTGCATGGGCAGAGAGCACCAGAGGGTGGAATAATAACTAATGCTTTGCACAGAGAAGCAAGACAATGGATGATTCTTGCACCTTCTCCTCAGCCATCCTTTAATTCATCCAGAAAGACTGAGCTACAGTCTGTCCCTGTGATGTGTTCCATGTATTCAGCCTTACTGATGTTTTAGGACTAGCAATTTAATTCTCACTTTTCCCTCACTAGATTGTTGTGAACAAGTTAAAAGAAAGCAAATTAAAAAGCAATCCCGAAGATGTAATTATGTGTATGCTGCACAGGGCCCAAGCAAAGACTCAAGAAGAATTTTTATTATAAAGTGAGTTGTTCATCTACTTCTGCATCAAATTATTCTGCTAGAGATATTTTCAAGAATAAGTTGGTGTGAAATGAGGACTGGCAAACACAGTTGTGTAGAGACCTCCAGTGTGGACTTGGAAGCTACAACAGAAGGCGAGTGGGACTTCAGTACCTGTGCGCTTTTTTGACCTCTGTGGACCTCAAGTTCCCTCAAAAAATAGAAATTTGTATTTTCAAAAGGCTGTAGGAAAAGTGCCCTTGCTTGGTCTCATGGCTGATTTAATTCAGTATGCTCTTTTCAACAGCAAAGTGATAATCTTTCACAGGTAGAGCTGTGAGAACCAATTAATAGCCTTGCTTTCAGATGTGTAAAGAACTACGTATGTGTCAGGTATAAGATGAGGCATGATTATTTCATTATGTTGCTTAAAGTATTTGATATTTACATCTGAAATGAACAGTTGTTTATAGAACAGCCCAAAGGAGGCCCTAGTCTGTGGAAGAAGAGCAGGACAGGCAGTCAGGAGCCCCCACCATTTGAATTGCAATGTCACTTTAAAGTTCCTTCACTAGAAGGTCGAATTAAATTATAGCTCCGGAGAAATCCCTGCTTTATAATTTACAAGGATGCCTATGGAAACAGAGGAAACACACAAATAGTAAAGCACTTCTGCCCAACTAAACACAATACTCTAACACTTCCTTTTTCTTCTTTTTTTTTTCCTCTGTGTGTGTGTACAAATATATGTGTTTTAAAGGCATAGCTGTAGATAAGATTGTCATTCTGGACATGACTTTCTCTTCTTTGAGCAGAAAGACTGGAGTCAGTATACTACAGCCTAGCCAAAGGTTTTTCCAGAATGGATCCAGAGCTGAATTGCTTTCCTTCCCAAGTCAAGGCTGCTATTAATCTTTTTCCCCACTCTAAAATCTCACAACTTTTGCAAGATCTTCCAGTAAAAGGTGACAACTCTCTGTTTGCACACAAACTCTCTCCCTTAATTCCACGTATATTAACATTGGTCCAGTTGGAGAAAGCAGAAAAAAACAAAACAAAACAAAACAAAACCAACACCTAATGCCCCCCCCCAAATGAAAGGAGCCAGGAGGAAAGACATCTGAAAGTAAAGAATCACTGGAAATACAGTTTTACAGGAAAGCTGTTTTCCCTGCCCAGGTCACCCCAGGAACCAGTGGTCTAAAACTTTTTGGAGAGAGAAAAAAAATCCTCTTAAGCCAAAGCCAATGCAGCATTGCAAGGATGGCAGCAGGAGGCTATCCCAGAATTCAAAATAAGGTAAGACAATTGTTTTTCAAGGATTGTGGCAGGACATGACATTTCAGAGTTCCTTCCACTGCTTTTCTTAGGATTTCTGTAACAGCTGCACTGAAATCAGTCAAACTGGCTAAGGATCGGGCCTAGAAAGCTAAAATAACATTGTCCTAGCTTCTCTAGAAATCTTGTGTAAAACCTCAGCCTGAAGCTTAACTTCAGGCTTTGTTGTTCCTGTTACATGTTCTCCACACCAAAACCAAATTCTCACTCCAGCCTAAGGGCAGGTCTCACTTCTCTTTTATGTGAGAGAACAAGTCAGCTGCTCCAGTGAGCCAGCGAAACCCACTTAACACTTCCCATCATGAAATCCACCTGCTAGCAGTTCCGTGCCAGAACTGATAGCCTGCTATGACATTTTCCTAAACTAGAGTTTTCCCACAGTAAAAATACTCCAGGGATGGCTTGGCATCACTTCCCTGAAGAACTAAGTATCAGCTTCAACATTACTGTATCATCTGATACTTCAAAGCTATTTAAAACAACCAGAAAGCCGAGGACTAGAGAAATGTGTGAGTGCACACATGGTCAGACAGCAAAACCCTATAGCAGAGGCCCTCACAGGTGTGTTTGCAGCTCTCTTTCTCTATGACACCAACCATGGACCCACAGAGCAGAGGCAAGAGCAGTTTTTGAGCCTAAATAAGAGATGAAAATGTTGCAGCTCTCCAACAGCCTGAAGGAGAATTCTTCACCTCAACTTCCTCTCCCAGTGTCCCTCCTCCTCCCCTTGCTTTAAAATAAATAAATAGAGAAAATTCCGAAACAGTGAGCCAATGCTAAACTGTGCAGTTTGTGTCTGCTATTCCCTCTTATTCTAAGAGATGATATAAGGGTTCAGGGATGGTGAGTCTCAAGAAGACTTCATTTACTGATGGAGAAACCTGGTAGCTCAGTGTTTCAACAGCTCCTGAAGAGGAAACAAGTGGCTCTGGACTTGGCTGGTGCTGTTCAGCCTACGGGATGCTGCACTCCAGCCCACAGGGCACTACTCTTCTACCATCATTTTGTATGCTGGCCATAGAAGAGTCATACAACATGTTTTACTTCCTAGTTTGCTAGCTAAATACACATCCGAGGAAGCTCAAGAAAGCTCAGATTCCTTGTTTTTCACCTTTATTGCAAAATCACAACTGATTGGTGCCTGAGGCAAAGAATTAGGGTTGCTGTCTTTTATACTTCCCCAGAAATTCCAGTGTAGTTCATGCTGATGGAGAGCTCCAGTCACTTACTAGATAGCAGCATTATGAGATGGGTTTAAAGACTCATCAAGGGAAATTTTGGCCATGCTGCATAAGAAAAACCACCAATCCCCACAGCTGAATAACTAAGCAAAACTACTTTATTTTTTGAAGACCAACTATAGCAGTTAAAGTGACTGTGAATGAAACCACTGTCTCACAACTGCAAACAGAAAATACCTCCACTGGCAGGATCTTCCCCAATACCATTGCTCTCTAAAGATTGGTGGAAGATGTCACCCTGTTTTTTTCCTCATTTCAGCAGTTACCTATACTTCCTTTTATTCATTTTTCCCTGTAGCCCCAATGGTGTGTTGCTGCCACATAACCAAGTAATACCCTGGAACATATTTTAAGCCTGCAGAGGACTGCAAAGGGTGTTGTAGAGAAGATAACTTGTCTTATGGCAGCTTGTATGTTCTATGGAGAAACAGCAGCCATCCAGGTGTCTCAACAGTAATATCAGTGGCAACAGCCCATACAGTCATTTGCCTGTTCTGGCAAGCTGAAGTAGAAGAACTGGTGGTGACTTGGGGTGCACAGAAGTGGCAAATCTCTGCTAATGAAAGAAAACTGTAACAATGGTTGATGGCTTGCCTTCTGTTACTCCTGAGTGACTACTCACACAAAGATGAAGGTAGCACTCTGGAAGAACTGCTTCAAAAGCCATTGGAGCATATAGACATCACAGTATGAGGAGGATTCTGCCTTTGATAGACCGTTCATGAGGAAAAAAGATGGGGGATTCTTTAAAAGGATATCGCCATGGAGTCAGACATCTGATCTGTTCATATTATATATGTCTGGGGTGCAATGAAAACAAAATAGTCGTATCTTGTGTATATACTATATGCAGAGAAAAAGACAGATATCTCTACGGGCATATGTACACACACATATACCAAACATGTCTGTCTTCTCTCATACAGGGTGTTTCAAAATAGATGGACCAAATTTGAAGTGGATTGTGACTTGAAATTGGGGCCATCTTTTTGAAACACCCTGAATACAGGAAGAACTTCAGAGCCAGCCAGAATTAGTCATTAGAAAAATGAAGACTTCCAAGTTCATCACTTTTGTATGTACAAGTACAGCAGCTGCAGACTCGTCGGGCCACTATAAAGGGATCCAGATGTTCTTCTATGACAGAGCAAAATGTGGGGTGCTGGAAGCAAATGGATGACAGATTACCATCACCAGACTACAATCACCATGCATCAGCCCAGAAATCCTTTGCTACATGGCAATCATTTACATTGAGTAAATGCATGGCAGAAAGGCACCAAAACAGTTAATCTAAGGGCTGCTGGGCCCTAAAAAAAGCGACTCTCTATTTATTCTTACTCAGCCTTCAGTAGCTGCAGTGTTGTTCATCACGCTGCATTTTAATGCTTGGTGATTACAAACAATAAAACCTATTTGCCTACTTGTCAAGCAACTGTATTTGATCTATAAATCCCTAAGAGACCGTAAAAGAAACCTTCATTCATGTTGTCTTTCCTTACAACATTCATATTACAAGAATGCTCTTAAAGCAGTTTCAGGTCCAAAAAGATGGCTCCTATTTTCTGCTAATTTCTGTGATTTTAAATAACGCATGATTTCCTATTTTAATAGGAATTCCCTTCTTGCTGAGGAAAATGCTGCTCTTGCTCTATGCAACAAGCAATACGAGCAGGTAGGGAATCGTCTGGCTAGAGTTTCTCACTAACTGAAAGTCTCACTGGAGGCATGAGGGTGAATGGAAGAACCCTACACTACCCATACACCATGTCTACTACAGGCGTGAAGTAAAATGGGAAATTAAAAAGGAGGGGAAATCCAGTTTCTTACAGTTACGATAATGGGAGATGGCCATGATAGTTAGCAACTGGAACATTTGCTTTAATTCCAGTGGTAGGTCTAGGCCTTACGTGCCAGTTCAGTAGGTACCACAGAAAAGCACAAAACATACAACATGGCCAAGTATATTTTTCAAATAAATGTGTAAAGATCATTGGGGAGCATGGAGGTGTTATTGGAGAACATTTTAAAAGGTGAACTCAAGCCTCTCATACCTTCTACTGCAAGGTAAAAATACATATGATATACATGCAGCCTCTCTGTTCAGTTCTTAGTCTGTTTCAGCTTTTATTTTCACTCTCTCTGTGCTGCTTTTAACTAAGAGGTTTGGTTTAACCAAGGCCAGATCCTTCAAACTCTCTGGCTATGTAAGACACACTCATGCTATTTTTCTTGTGTGCGTTTGTTGTATCAGGACCTCTGGCTGCCAGCTCTGCAAAGAGGGCAGACCCCCGTGCTGGCACAGGCTGAGTTCTCATTGACAGCTGCATCCACCACTTTTGCTCAGCCTGATCAATACCTTACTCTACCCGTACTATCAACAAAACCAAGAAAAATAGGGAAGCAACAAAGTGCTAGTGAGACAAATGGTTTGTCACATCTTCTGTCAGACCAATAACTGGGCAAACACGTCTACAGCACTACCCAAAGCAGGAACAGATAGGTAGCAAATGAAGAACTGTCTCAAAACAGCAGAGAGTACAAAAGGAAGCAGGAAGTTTTGGGAAAAACTCTGCCTCCTTTGTAGGAAATTAAAGCACGGTGGGGAATGAAAGTGCCTCGTCTTTGTTAAGTAGATAAACTGTGTGCCTTTCAGATGTAATCGCAGCCTGACTTTCCATCCCCTATCAC
The DNA here is from genome assembly GCA_013399365.1 of Pampusana beccarii. NCBI lineage: Eukaryota > Metazoa > Chordata > Aves > Columbiformes > Columbidae > Pampusana > Pampusana beccarii. The sequence goes on along the minus strand of VWYH01004268.1, from coordinate 782,978 downwards.
GCCTTTACAGAAAGATCTATCACATACAGGTGTCATTTCACCCCTAACTGATCCAGAGTGTGCGAGTACCCGAAAATGTTGGACTTTTCACAATGCATGTTACCGATGTTGCTATTTTATTCTTTTGGTCATCTATGACCTACTTTTAAGTCCCTCCGATAGCCAGCACTTTCAGCACCTTCTACATGTACACTATTTTTAGAAAGCACACTTTATACTTACACTTACATCTGTCATCAGGAGATCTATGGCCAACATCTTATTTATGCTACTGTACTTTGACACATTGTCAGGCCCGCATTTCAGCTGAAGTTTGATGCTCTGTTGAAGGTCATGTCTTTGGTAGGATTTGGACGGGCACTCTTCTCATGCAGGCTCTGATCACTGATCCCACTCAACTCCAAGTGCACCCATCCAGGGAAGGAGTCACCATTACCTTGCCACCGTCCCAGCACCAGGAGGGCAAGTGAAGGAAAAGACTCAGGGCTCTCTCTTAAACAGTGTAACATGGTGGGAAGGGCTAGAGCCGTACGACATAGAACAGCTAGACCTGGCTTTGGATCACCTTGGAATTTTTAATCAGGACTGACTGGACATAAAGCTTTCNAATTAAAAAAACAAATTTAAAAAATCATGGAGCGAAAAAATAAAAAAGCAAGCCCAAGGGAAAGTTACAGAAAATTTTTGAGTTCCAAGTAAAACATTTTACTTTCTACAGAAAGCACAGTCCTTTACAGAAGTCTCACAAGAGTTGGAGGAGGGCACTCAGCTAAGAGGCACAAATCTGACTTTCCTTCAGTTAAGACTGATGCAACATTGTTATTTGTAGGATTCAGAAAAGATCTGTGCTCTTCCCTTTACTTTTTGCCTTAAGATTAGCATGTAAGGCTAGACATAAGCCAGCAGGTCATATCAAAAACTGAGAGGGGTCTTTCATTTTCTCCATCCCTGTAAGCAAACAGCTGAGTGCTGCTTGGAGACAAAGAGGTGCCTCCAGGAACGAGTTATGCTCCTGCAAGGAAAAACACGGGGTGCTGAGAGCAGACCTCTCTACTCCGAACCCAGCCCCTGGCGCGCCTGTCACAGCCATCACCTCCTGAGCCAGGAAAAGGAGCAGCAGCCCCAGGTCCCTCTCATGGTGAGGCAGGTCCCTCACCCCGCAGCCACCGCGGTGACAGCGCTGCCTTACACCCTTCTGAGGCCGGTCAGTAAGGGACAGTGCGATCTGTGACCGCTTCCCTGTGAAACACACTCACAAACCAGAGATCTGTGAGCTGCAGCTCTGATGGGAAGACTTCACGTCCTTTGGGGTGAAGAGGAGCTCTTCTGGTGCGAATGCAATAGCTTGTGTCAGCTTGTGTCATCTGCTTGGGGAGGGCTAGCCATCAAGAAACCTCTTCCCCCAGCTTGTTAAGGACATTTTTTCTTGCTTTTAACTTTAAATACTTCGATTTTTTTTTCTTTCCCCCTTGAACAGGAGGTCAGCAAACTGTTTGTTGAGCTATGTAGCAGGATTTGACACAATCAGATAACCCTGGGATAAAAAGAGAAAAGAGAAGTCACCTGAGCACTGGAGATACACAGAGACTGTAAACCCTGATGAGAATGGGCAAGACAGCCTGCTTTGAGTATTAACTGGAACACTGAGGAGATAAAATTTATGCCAAGTCCGAAGCATTATTGTATTTTAAATGAAACTGTGCATCTTTCACTGAAACGGAATCAGAAAGTAAAATATTTTTAATATGGGTAATCTGTGTCCCCCATACGTGTCTCCCGTTCATGACTCTTACTATGGTATGGCCACTGAGGAGGGAGAGCATTACAGAAAATATCATTAAGTACAACATTATCTGTGTTGTTCCTTTTGGAGGAGGGAAAAGGCCAGTCTTTACAGATCCTTGTTTCAGGATTCTCTGTCTGCTCGGGGTATCTGGGAACACAAATCTCATGTTTTCATGAAGAGCTAAACCATCTTCCAGAGGAAATGCCACCGTTTGCATCTTCACATGTGAGTAGACGAGCCCACAGGCTGCTCTGCGACCAGGAGAGCTGCCAGTCTATGTTATGAGCTAGCAGGAGCAGCAGCTGGACCTGGTTTAGGGTGAGCCTGACATTTCCAGGGGCAGGCGGGAACTCCAAGTGTGCCCAGAGCAGTAGGCATCTTTCCTAGGGCCTTCTTTGGTGAGCCCCAATGCATTTTCTAACAACTGTGATCTGGTCCACACCAAAGGACAGAGGACAAGCACGTCCTGGGACAAGGAGCACAGGCACAGGTTACCCAGTCCAAGGAGACTTGCGACAAAGCAGGTGGCCAGAACCACGTCCTCAGCTGCAAAGCAGATGCAGGCGTTAGCCCAATTTCCCAGGGGAGGGAATTGAGTCAGAGAATGACAGAGCAGCCATCCTGGATCAGACCAAGCACCCGTCTAGTTTTATTTGGTACCCCCCACATTTTTGTGCTTGGGAACTACAGGGCAGCAGTAAACCTACCCATAGGATTTTTAACCGTACCAATTATTCCACTTACAAATAGCAGGCTTAGATATCAGCAGAGAAAGGACATCAGAACTGCCTATGAATGACCAGTTTTGTTGCATTGCCCCCACTTTCAGAATAAGTTCTGTAAAAATATACAGACTTCATGCCTGCTCATTTCGATGCAGTTCTTTAATATTGCTCTATCCTGGGTACAGAAACAACTAGACAGCATAACTCAAACCTCCAGCATAAACCACTGTACCATGCGCTCGGTGCTGCTGCCTTCTGGCAATCAGTGGACGCAGCTGAAGGAAAGTAGCAAGATTTGCCTCTAACCACTGAGCCCTTTTCCTGGTTGTCGCTGCTGAACCCTCTCCTCCCCCTCAGATGACAGGTTATGGAAACTATCACACAAAGGACTCTGTAGCCTGGAAGCTAATGTGCATGGCTGCTCTCCTGGTAGGGAATTCAACAGCTGCAGGATTACACGACGATCTTCATGTAAATCATCTCGTATAAAAATAAGGGTGTTTCTTCCAGTTTTTGGAAACAATGCAGCCCATTTTAGCCACGGTGATTGTTCGGATGGCTGAGGTTTCTCTCATCAGGTCTGTAGGTGGAAGCGTGGGCAGAGGTGGGATTACAGGGTGTTGTTTCCACGGTTCCTGCCTGTAGCACAACCTCACCGTGGACATTTGCCATGCACGGACACTTGGCTGAGCAGAACCCCACAGGGATGTTGGTTTGATCTCTCTGTAATGCTCGTTAAATACAGCAAGAACGTGTGCTAGAGCAAGCCATCCCTCCTTTGTTCCAAGTGGCCAGTCTTCACCAAAACCTATTCAACCCCCAAATTCACAGTCAACATCTCCAACCCCATGCCTCAGTGTTCAGCCCCAGGGACATCTTTTCCCCATTTTCTAAAGGACAAAATGTTCAGGTGCTGGCAGATCAGCAAAAAATTGAGAATCACAGAATCACAGAATGGTTGGGGTTGGAAGAGAGCTCTGGAGATCATCCAGTCCAACCCACCTGCTAAAGCAGGTTCACCCAGAGCAGATCGCACAGGAAGGTGTCCAGGTGGGTTTGAATGTCTCCAGAGAAGGAGACTCCACAACCTCTCTGGGCAGCCTGTTCCAATGGCGAAGCTGAGCATAAAACACTGTGTTAAAGCTCATTAAAACTTGTACCCCTGTCTCCTTTCCATAGCATCCAGCAGAAGGAATTCATGTCACTGAATCCTAGGCAAGATCCCATGAATTATTGACCTTTTATGACATCTTTTGACACAATGCAAATGACATCATACCTCTGAGAAGCATTACATTTTCACCAATTCCTTTGTTTCAAAAGGCCAAAATGTAATAATAGTCACTTGGAAGAGATGTCACGGGAGAGAGGGGAAAAAAATCTGCCTGGTTTAAAGCCTGGGGTTCACTGCACCTGGAAACCCTTATTGAAACAGAATTGCATCATGCTAGAAAATAAGCACTAGAGTATTCAAAGGCCAATACACAGGGTTAACAACTGGATATCCTTTTGTGAATCCCACAAACACTTTACAAGGCGGGAAAAACTTATTGCCCTCTTCTGCTGTATGGCATTTTACATGTATGTTACATCCCCAAATACATCCCCAAAAGGCACTGAGGCTAAGAAGTCAAGCATTCAGAAAGTTGTTTGGAGGGAGGAATTAAGGTAATCTTATCTGATATAACAGAGTCTTTGATTATACCATGCTATGCTATTTTTTTCCTAGCCTCTGTTTTGTTCAATAAGGAGCTATGGAGGCAAATCTTCCTCTTCTCCGGCACACCTCATGCCCCATATCTCAGCTACCAGAGGCTGTGACTGCCTGTCATGCTCGGCACCAGGTCTGTTCAGTGAGACCCAGGAGGGTGCAAGTACCCAAGGAGATCTCTGCCCCTCGGCTGCGGAGGGGCACCAGTGGGTGACCCCTGAGGCTCAGCTAGCAGAGGACACTGAGACTCAGATCTTCACACCAGGCTCTGCAGCTGCTTTCTGGCACCAGAGGACAAAGGCTCAGCCCCATTCCAGAGCCTGTGGAGGACATGCTTCAGTGCTCAAGTCCTTCTGCCCAGTTCTTAGCCTCTTTCTAGAGCAGGTCTCTTTACCTTGGCCTCTCACTTGCCAACTCCTTGCTCATCTTGGCTCTTTCTCCAGTCTCAGTTTTACCCCAGCACACTCGCCTTCCTCCCAAGACCCTCCACTTCCCCCAGGCTCACCACTCCTGCGCCACTGTCCTCTTTCCCCACTGTATCCCGGTCTCAGTGCCTTCCCCACCAGGTCCTTGCCCCACGCTGCCTCCACCAGTCTGCACAGCAGTCGTCTTCGCCCTGCCTTGAATTTACACTCAGCCTATAGCTTTGGCTTATAAAAACAGAAGTCAAAAAGTGTTTGGGGATGCTCTACTTTGAGAACCTTTTCTTGGGTAATACGGCAGGCACAGGCAGCTGCAGCTGTCCCTCAGCCAGCACTGCACAAAATAGCCTTCCCTTTATCCTTAAAGGTTCACATGGGGGATATTCTGTAAGCTGGCACCCCTTCAAGTCGCTACCAATAATAGGTGCAATGTTTTCCCCCCTTCCCAGGGCACTGCATATGGCCGGGCATGCTGGGCTCTACCTTAAACACGAGAGGTGGATCTGAGTTCAGCCGTTCCCCAGACCAGAGGGGTTCTGGTTTTAGCAGCACCAGCCAGCGCTCCCACTGACTGCAACAGCTGCAGAACGAGCCCTCGGGAGCCACGCAGAGCTCCGACAGGCAGAATTAGCATCACTCAGAGCACAGCGCTCTGCACCGCATACCCCAACAAATCCAAGGTACACGCTGGGTGAATGCTTAGCATTCGGGGAATCTACTCCCACACAAAATTTGAGCATTTTCTAATCTGTTTATTTGTTATATTTCACCTGAGGAACATACAAAATATTAGCTTTCCAACTGAACACTTTTAACCATCTCCTTTGTTATGAAGCAGCTGTGAAGGCATCTGGCTGGACTGTGCAAGCCCACACATCAGGTGTTTGTTCAGCTTCAAATCCACAGACACAATACAGAACAAGCAGTTGAGGATTAAAAGGAGCAGAGAAATATCACTGCAGACAGCAGAGAATTTCCCCTAAATGGCCAGATCACACCCTTTTCTTTCTGCCTCCACTCAGTTTCCTCATGCAGGCAGAAACAGAAGGCTTCATTTCTTCAAGCACCAGTCTCACGTGTTCTGGATTTAACAAAACACCAAAGCAAGAACCTCCATAAGCGAAAAGCCCATGTTTTTTTCCCCAAGACTCATTTTATTTGGAGTTGATTTCCAAACTAGAGCCTCTTGGGAAAAACTTTGGTTTCTTTGAGAAACTCTTATAAGTATCTACCAATTGTCCTTGTTGCAGCGCTTTTGCCACGTTACCCACAAACAACCTGACATCTGGCAGGTTGCTGATTGCCCTGGGTCCCCTGTTTGTGATGCTGACTAGCACCATTTCGTTATTTCCTCGTCCTCTCCTGCATGGCTTGGACCATTTTGTCTCAGACTGTGGAGTTTCTTGGCAGCAGGGGGTTCATCCGCACAGCACCCAGCATGGCCACACTCTGGATAAGAAGCAGGCAGTGATGTTACATCTCCTCCCCACATTTTGCATGGAAAAAACAATATTAGGGAACATCACAACTGTTTATTACTGCAAAAGGGACACATCTCCATCAGCATATTTCGTATTTTGTCTTCAACTGCACCTGAGAACTCGTTGCCACAAAGGAGCAGCTGACAAACCACTGTCCTTTTAACACCAGATGACGCAGCAGGACCATGTGGCTCACAGGAGGGAGCGCTTCGTGAAGCTGCTCCCACCTTACCTGCGCTTTGTTACCAGAGCTGTCTGCTGACACCGCACCTGCTGCTTCTCAAAAGTGGCAGAGGAAACCTTATCGTATACCCAGCTATTACATTACAACCCATGTGGCATGTAGCGAAGAATTGCACAAAGCCCCCAGCGACAGATTGCGAAGTTATAAATAGGTGCAGGACCTACATAACTGGAGTGACTCGTAGCTGCAGAGCAGGCCTCCAAATTAATGACATTTATGAAGTTTCTCGCTGCAGCTGGCTTGCTGGCTGCCCAGTAACTGGCTCTGCACACTGGGCAGCAGCGGCTTCCCTCCAAGTGCCAGCAGAGAAAGCAAGCTGGTAACAGGCACATCCAGCCAAGGAAACTTGGTGCAACATGTGCAAACAGAACTGAAGGCACACAGGTACGGGAAAATGTTTTTATGTAAAACTCTCCACTTCCAGGGAGCGTTGCGTTCACAGCACAGCCTATATGCAATGCTAAAGCTTGTAGTATTTATCCACAAAAAGCTGTGCAATGAGATAGTCCGAAGAGCAATGCGAACAGAAAATGAATGAGTTTAATCTATTGTATCTATTCGATGTTTACTCAATCCAATCATCATCCCATCTGCCTACTCACATGGTTCTGACTCCTCCTCATCAGCGATATAAGTAAATTTTTTAAAAAAACAGTTGCTTCTCCATGGAGTTTTAACCATGTTTATACCATTGTTTATAGCAGGAATACCCACAACCCATGTTCAGGGCACGCATTCTCCGAATCGCTGCTCTGAGCCACAGCTCAGAACCCCTCTTCACGCACTCCCAGGAGAAGCCCATTTGTCACCTCCTGCATGGCAGCAAGGCTGGGAGAGCAAATCTGTCTCCTGAACACAGACGGGAAGCCACCTACCCTAATGGACTGGTTTGTTTTCTCACAAAGAGTCATTAGAAACTGAGCAGCGATTACATCCGCTGATTTTTTTTATTTATTTTTTTTTTCCAGAATAACAAAACCAGAATGTTGTTTTAAATATCAGTATTGTCACATTTCGGGGTTCATAATCTGCTAAAATAGGGATTATTTTATGCCTGACGAGCTGCTCCCAGCAGCCTGCGGGCTCCAACGCACACAGCACAGCATGCTAACTGCTGGGCAGTAGCTCTCCTTGGGCACACTCCCACCTCGAACAGCACACAGTGACTGAACTAGTTTAACCCTCCCTTAAAAAAAAATATATAGCCAACCAAAACCAAAACAAAAACTCCCCCAAGCCCCACTAAACTATCTTAAACCAGCTTGTATTTGCTGTGAGACAGCAGCAAGCCAGCAGATGGCTATGACAGATTAGCTGAGGAGAGGCAATCTGCACTTTTCCAAACCTTATGTAATACAAATTCATGGTTTGGCTGAGGTTTTAACACCTTCCTAACGTCAAAAGTTTGCAATAGCTTCTTCTCTTCGTGGGACACATTCCTAAAAGCTGATTCTCTTGTCTGGGGGAAGCGGACATTTATACTGACACAGTACTGGAAAGTCTCAGATAGGAATTGGTCACATTACGCGGTGCCCGTACTACTTTATCTTCCTGGCTGTAGTCCATATCTTTATATTCTTGCTCTGAAATATTGATTGTCTAAATAGCATGCCAAATATACTCTGGTTTCTAAGAAAGTCTTTCTTAGGCATTTAATTTTCACATATGTTACATAGGGACTGTAGATAGCTGAATCATGCACAGGGATTTCCCATATGCTGTGGATACAGGCGTTACAAAAGGCAGGTAAGGATAATTAAGTCTCTAAGATTACGGGCCTTACTGACCTGGTAATGACCTATTGAAGGAGCCTTTATGCTCCTTACGTATTTGTATTGTATTTTATGTGATCATGGATATTGCACCATACACACACAGCCTGATCCCTTGTTTTTTTTATTACCCCAAATTCTTGGCTGTCAGTCCTTCAGAATGAAGTGCCCTACAATGGACAGTGCCTTAAAAACAAAAAAAAAATTCTTTGTTTCCCAAGTGGTCAAATACTAAAGAGGCTACAAACCAACTCAGTCTAGCATCTCTGGTCTAGCAGAAAAATTGTGCTTCCTTTCCCTTTCATAGCCTTTTCCCTTTTTCTTGCTTTTAGTCCTCTTTTAATGTAAAATCCCTTCCTCTCTTCCTTGCCCAAAGTAAATCCTTTTACCATTCTCTAGATTCTCCCAGCACCACCTCACCCTGTTTCTTTTCCTACTTTAAATTCAGGCTCAAATACCTGCTCCTCTCTCTTTCTCTCTGCATTTTCTTCCTGGCTCCGCTAGAAATGTTCTCCCTCTTGAGGGACCCACTGCTTTCAGCTTCCCAATCACCTCCCACAGCCCCCACCACGTATCTCCTGCCCTCTCCAACCCGCCTGCCCTTGGCTGGGTGCAAGATGCCTAGTAAAGGCCAGGACATTTTTATTGAGTATTTTGAGTCGCCTACCAACTTTGGCTGTGTCCAGCAGGTTGTGTTAGAGGAGACGGAGCGGAGCTTGGCATTGCAGGCAGCGAGGGTGCCTGGAGGAGCTGTGCTGGGGACACGCTTGGCCAGCTGTCCCAGGAGATGGGCACACCAAGCCAAGTCCATCGCTGGGCTTGTGAAGCCAACACACAACCAGTTTTCAGAAAAGCTTAAATGTCCGCTGGAGAGCTGACAGGCTAAAGCTTGCAGTGCTAATGGCAGGCCTAAAAATACCCTCCTGGGAATCCGGAGTGCGTGGCATAATCGTTAGGACTTCTGATTTCCAACAAAGTCGGAAGGTGTTTTATCTATAAAAAACACCTGATCTCATGAAAGTTTTCAAAGAAATCTTCTGGCAGTTCTAGCTGTTACTGAAGTGCTTTAGATTAGGTTTCATATGGAAGGTAAGAATAGAAATACACAAACGAACCCCAGCCCTATCCACAGAAATAACACCTGCAGTGTCCCGTGATAAATGTCCTTCAGCAGCCTGAGCTCCTCATTCAATTCCTGCACATACAATAAACCCGCCGGTGACAGGGGACTGGGAGTTGTGGAAATATCACACAAAGCAATTTTCTGAAAGGTTAGGACAGGGCAGACAGAGGTTTGCATCCTGACTTTCCCGGCAGCATCACCCTGCAGCGGCCTAAAGTTAGGTTAGAAAAATACCTTTTAGCCTGCTAAATCACTGTAAGGTATCAAGCAGTATTTTAGACACTGGGATTCGAAAACTTGACCGTATTTCCAGTTCTGCCACCCGTTTGCTGTCTGAAGTTGGTGACTTGGCTTCCCTGCTGGTGATATTTCTCCTCTCCTGAAAGCCCTGAAGTGCTGAGAAAAGTATGTAATGAGAGCTAGCGAGCTGCTAACTAGAGCTAACACCAGAAAGGAAAAGTAAATATTTATTTCATTACTCTTTGCCCTGATGCTTTTAAGGCAATCTCATCTCACACATCTTGAAAAAGATGCAAAAAGGCTGAAGTGAAATTATTATCTTATCTGCAGCTAAAATATTTTGTGGGGAAAAAAATATCTCTTCCAGAAGTGATTGCTGCTAACATCTCTGTGAAATCCTAAGCAGATAGGCCCCAGTGAATAGCCCACCTCAAAATTACAAATTTATAATAATTTGAACCTCAGGCAATGCGGGCTAGAAATTTGGTAGAAAGAGCTGACAGAAAATGTCATGCTGCTCTGTGTAGGGAGGACAACTAAAAATAAAGTAGTATCAAAGCCAAGATGACTGCGTCATGCTCTTCGGACATTATTTTGATCTTTCAGTGCACTGGAAGTAGGGCTTATAAATCATAGATGTTATTGGGAGCGGCATGTAAATATCACAAGACAGAAACAGGTTATTAGAGAGAAAGTAAGGGATAAAGAAAGATGGAAAAAATATTTGAGACAGCCTGGGGGAAACCACTGAAATCTGTTGTTGGCTACAACTGTTATACAGAGAAGTTTCAATTGGAAGAAATAGACTTTTCTGTCAAATACAGCACTATGTTGTCATTGACATCCCAGCAACAACTACAAATACATGAGTCAATGCTCTGAAAAAAATACAGGACAGATTAATGAGTCATTATCTCCTACAGACCTCCTAATCATATGAGCGAACAAGGCAATGAGCTCCTGAAGCATCACATTCTAATACAGCTTTCTCATCCAGCATCTGGCTTTGGAGATGTCAAACCGACAGAACTAAAATGCGCCCGTATTTTTCAAATTATTGACAGCAATTTCGACCATCTCCTGACTGAAAAAGGCTGTATATTGACTCAATTTGGCAGACAACAAGGAAACACAAAACCAAACCAGAAACCAAGTGGTTACACTTTGGTACGTGCGAGTGCTCTGGCTATTCATTTTGAACAACACAAACGCACAGCCCAAACCACTAATCTAACTCTACTTCCTGCCATTTCACACAGCTAAAAATACTTGACAGTGAGATGGAAAAAAGACACATAGAAACATGAGTTATCACTATTTAAGAGCATTTTACTAAATAACTTAGAAATTAAGATTCCACATTTTTTTAAAAAAGGGCATTCAATAATTTTAAAAGCCTTTGGCTTAAAGAGGTGAAGCGAGCAACTGCACACTTGAAACAACATCAAAAACCCAAGCTATAGCACATAGCCACGTGGGGAAGTTGTTAACTGATAATACAAATTTAAACTGAAAATAGTAGATGATTGAGAAAAGAAACTGGATTTAACACTAAATAAAGAGGACTGGGGTTTTCTGAGGACGCTAAGGAAAGCAAATGATACAGAAACAGCGGAGTTATCGGTAGTAACGAAGAAAACACAACAGTTGTTGATAGATATTTCTGTGCTACAGAAATAGGTCATAAAGTGGCAGCTCATATCATATGGTGAAGAAATACCCTCTTTATAAAAATAAGATGAGGTGGCTTAACAAAAGCTGATGTGGATGCACATTGTAAAGACTTGTCTAAAGGGTTAATAAAATCACGGAGGCTGAATATTTAAATCTTTCAATGCTGGGGAAGCTCCAGGAGGGTACAAGAACACGTATATTGTACTATTTTTTTTTTTTTTTTATTGTCAGTGTCCTCACAGCACAAACAAAACCACACTTGATCCAGGGTTACAAATGACAGAGAGACCCAAAGACTGGTAAGTAAGGAGGATGGGCACTGGTGCTGGGTGGCCTGAATTGCTGGTGAGCCGAGAACAAGGAAACAGCTCCTGCACCAGGAGAACCGACCGAGCCGCTCTGCACCCCAGAGGGAGGAACCCGGGACGCGTCTACCTGGGAACCAGCAACTTTTTTTTAAAAAAAGGCTTATGTTTACGGCAATTATCAACCTACTGTGATGTACTGTGATCAGTGTATTCACAGCATGCAAACAGGGGAGTATCAAGAAGCCAAACAACCTCTCACTTGGCTCTGCTGCAACTACTGCTGTGCTCCATTCTGGTATCCACATGTCTAGAAAGTAGCTGAAACACTGTAAAGGGATCAGTGAATAATGAAAACAGTTAAAGAATGAGAGATGTACAGAGTTCAGTCTATTTAATTTATGGAAAAGAACATCACAAATGTTTTAATCACAGTTTAATCACCAGCTTCCACAATTACCATAACTAATGGCTCTTGCATTCAGCAATGAAACACATAGCAGGAATCAATTAAGGGAAGAAGCAGCTAGGCAAATTCATCCTAGAAATAAAATACAAAGCAAGAGTGGAATAGATCATTTGGATTATGATTCACATAGCTTGTGATGGATCTTCCCTCACCAGAAATCTTAAATCAAGAAAAAGAAAGATCATAATCTGAAAGCTTTTGTGTTATAGTTAGTTCTGTGGAATTGTTGTGACCTTTGCAATACAAGAGCTGACCACTTACGTCTCTATATGTTCTCCAAACAATCCTGCTTGTAACCCTGAAATTTAAAAATGGAAAATATAATTCCCCCAAAAAATATAATTCTAATCCATTTTGAGGCTTCTGTGCTACCCCCTGATCTTACAGTAGTTCCATATGGATATATCTTTGTGTGTCTGTTATGTCGATTGCTGAAAGAGTAGTCAGAAGGAGCAAAAATCAGCATTAGAATTCAGTATTTGGCTCAACTCCACCTCAGCAACAACACCTGAAAACGCCAGGGCAAAGGAAAAAGGTGAACTGACACACATCATACAAACAGCCTTTCTACTAGTCTTCGATGTATTTCAAGAGCTAATGGGGCAGGTTTTTGAAAGCACGATGAGCTGCTCCCTCTGAGGACAAGAGGCACCTGTGTGCCTAAGTCTCCTCACAAGCAGGACTGGGTCAGTAACCAGGAGCTGGACCATTCCATGAGCTTCAGCAGAGTTGGTCCCAGCATCCTGAGCTGTCCTGTCCTGGTTCTTCGCACTGAAGCCAGGCGCTTGTGGCAGCACCACCATCCATTCCACTCGCTCTCACAGGTTTTGCTGCCGAAACAGCCACTGCCCACATCCCCACTGCTCCTTAGATGTAGGATGTAATACAGGATCTAAGCTGCTAGACCCCTTTTGAGCTCCGAAACTCTCCTTCTTTGCTCTGTGTTGATGGATGAAGCATAAATGGGGAGACATCCTACTCTGACTGTGGATTTTCCCAACAAAGTGATTTTTAAGGACAAAAATCTTTTGGTGACTGGGGAGCACAGGAACAACGAGCTGTGCACCTGACAGCCAGGCTATATGTTAACTTGTTTGTTGTAGCCTCGTCACACAATCCAGCAGAAATGGTAACATCAGGGAGATGCTGACAACGAAACTTCCTTTTTCCTGTCCCCTAGCCAGGCTGCAGTTTGTGCTGGGACATCTCCTTTCCTCTAGAGGGAATCCAGCGTGCCAAAACCCAAACTGGCTTTATTCTGCCAGCGTGCCCAACTCAGGTCCTGCTCGCTCAATAAATCTCTACGTTTTGATGCTGTCTTGTCTTGGGTACCTGAAGGAGACCCCCAAAGCTCTCCTGAGACCTTAAACACACTCAGGGCATTTCTGAGAGCTAAGGGCAAGCCCAGGGTTGCCAGGACTGCTGCTCTGCCACCTCCTCAGCTCTGATGAGCCAAACACTTCACCCTCCAGTCAGCTGAACTCACTCTGTTGCACAATATTAATTTTTCATCTCCCCCAGGTTGAACAGCAGAGGAAGAACTGCTGCTTCTTGGGGGAACCAGGGCAGCCTAAACTTGAGCTGGGATAAACGAGCTTGGGGGGGGTAACTTCAGAAGCCCCCCGCCACCTGTACCGTTCACCCCCAGCATTTTTCCAAATAAAACATTAACACTTTGAGTTTCCCTTTAGTCATCTCTGAAAGACAACTGGAAGGTGCTGTGAGGCAAAACAAAAAGCGTGTAGCGAAACGCCTTAGGTTCCCTGATGCACAAGAGCTATCCAAGTACAAAACACCCCTAGTCTGTTCCTAAAGGTTTACACAGTATCGTGTACAACTCCAGGACTCTCAGAGAGAAGGTATGGCAGAACCCTTTTATCATTGAATGCCTCAGTGACTGTAGATTCAAGACGTCATTTGAAGTCAAGCACGAAATATTCAAACAGAAGTATCTTGGAAACAGCAGTCTCTTTAAAACATCAGCAACAAAGTAGGTGATGCTAAAGACCACAGGAAGATAAATTTTCATAGAAAGGGTTGTCCTATTTAAATACCAGACTAGCAAAAAAACATAGGTAAGAGGTCTGGCAGAGAGATGGAAAGAAAGGTCATGCCGTTTTCTGAAGGACAAGCATAAGAAAAACAGCTCTGGGACAGCCCGTAAGACTACAGTTTGACTTCTGAAGGAACTTAGGCTGGCAAATGTCTTTGACTATTGTCTCTAATCTATCGTTTGCTTCAGCATGATGATGAAAAGATCATTTTGATTTTGGAGCTTGAGATAACGCTGTAGATGGTTATCAAACCTTATCCATAATTGCTACTGTCCGTAACTGTTGTTAATCTAAGGAATGGGTGAATAATCTGCTTTGCAGGAGGAAAAGGGCTCATCATGAGTCCATTGCAGGTGGACTGACTCTGAGAAAAGTGAACGGAAATGAGGATACGCTTAGAAATTCCAGCCAGGCAACACCTGGATTCAGGTTAGAGTCAAGAGCCAGAGGGCATACAGAAAGAAAATAAGCAGGACAGTGTCTATCCTCCAAAAATGACACAAGGGCACTGCCAAGGCAAAGCTGCATTTGCACTATTAGGGACTGAAGGGTTTCTCCTCTTTGTCCACGGCGGCCCCATGTCCCAGCTACAGTTTGCAGCTCTTCGGGTCTGATCCTCTGCTGAAATAACTCAGCTGAGCATTTGTTTTTGAGTTGCTGCAGCAAATAAGAAACTAAAGCTATTGTATAACTGTAATCAGAGAAAAAAAAAACAAAGTGTCAGGATTATCACTTGTCTCTAAAGGGTTGATTTGAGATCTTAAAAAAATCACAGTTTGGCTGGCAGGAATAACAACCCAGAAAATAAGATACTAATTGCTTTGTTTCCATGTGTTAAAGGAAGAGCAGTGCCTTTAGAGGCAGCCTTTTTAAGAGGGATAGGTTCACTTATACGTATATGACCCAGTGCTACTGTAGGTCATGTATGTACAACCTGAACGTCACAGGTAGAGGTTTCACGTACACGCTCAGCCTAATGCAGAAAAGACACCTTGGACAGTGCAAACAAACGGGAAGGGACAGAGTGTGTAAGCGACCGCTGATCTCTTCTTACCCTATTAATTCAAGATCATACATCATGTTGGGGTTTTTTGTTTGTTTTGGTTTTGTTTGTGGGTTTTTTTTTTTCTTAATAAAGTGCATATACGTATGTGTTTTACATACCCAAGTGTGCTGTTTCTTCTTAGCGTATTGAATGCCCGCCATTCAATCACTGGGAGTGATTTGCCATGGAAGACTCGCAGACATTTCTGTGGTCTGAAGAGGGATAATCTTGTGAGAAGCTTGGGATTCCAGTCCCCATTTTGCAGTGGTGCTTCTGCTGTGTTTCAGAGATGAGAAAGTGCTATATTATTTTCTAATATACTTTGAGGCCCAGTATCACAAAAGACAACAACAAGCAGAACTCTTCCCTCAGTTTTCATGGGGTTCCTTTCCCTCTTCTTGCTGCAAAATCAAAACAGCCACTGCCATATTTTATATCCGTCGTATGTCCTCTGATAGTTCAAGTGAATTGAGTGCCATTTTGGGCAAATGCTAAATACAGCAGTCAGGAAAAAAAAAAATGAAGCTTGTGTCTTTATATAAAGCTTAATTTAATGTCCTTTGAAATGGACATAAAGCCTTGCATTGACGTCAGTGAGCTTTCAGTCAGACTCATACCACTGTAAATGTAAATTCAAGCTTTCCAGTAGTAGAACTCATGTAGTAAAATACATTTTTGATGTATCGAACAGTGCAATCAGACTTTTCTTTGATCATCCACAGCAACCTCCTTCTGTGGGTTTTAAAGTGTGCTACAAAGGGAGGCAAGCATCATCAGCCTCAATTTACAAGCAAGAAAGAAGAGGCAGGAGGAGACGGAATGATTAGCAAGGCCGCCTAATACGTCAGCACAGAGATGAGAATATAGCACACGCTTCTCAGCACCAGCCTGGGGTTTATCTAATAAGTCACACTGATAGAGGATCTAGTTTATTACTAAGATATCCAAACAATCCTTCCTCTTTATCTTCGCAGGCAGAGTTTTCAGAAGGAATGAGCTCCAAAAGCTTCTGACACAAATCCCAATCGATATGGGGTTTAAAATGCAAACTAACTAAGTTGCCCCAAAAGAAATAAACAAAAATGAATGGTTCAAAGTCCTTCTAACAACCTCACGTGACCTCTGCATGATTCAAAACCAGGCTCAGGTCCTCTGTGAAGTTTCATATATGGGCCTCATCTTTACCTGGGCAAAGGTTCACAACAGCTATAATTTGGGTATCTCCTGGCTCTTTTCCCCTCCCAGGGGTGGGCTCCCTGACCAAACAGCACCTTCCATGACATACCACTGTGTCCCTTTGTGCTGAACGGGTTGTGTCCACATCTCACGGCACGTTCTCCCAAGAGGAGGTGGCCCCCCACCCCAGCTGGTGGTACTGAGGGGCAGCCACAGCTCCAGTTTCCACCCAGAGGTTAATTCGAAGTCAGAGTGGTCAGCAGCCAAACAGTGGGGTCACCCATTCCCACTCCCAGTTCTCCGAGTAATTAGTGGCTCCTCTGCGGTCTTGTCCGCATGATGCTCTACCCCTTGGGCATCAAAAGCCTGCCAGTGGGCTGATCAGCTAAGGCACCCCGCCTTGGGGATTGGCCAGGGGCTGCAAGGTGAGGAAAATTAATAAACAGATAAAATTAAAAATCCAGCTTCAGAGCTGATTTTTTCATATTGCTGCTGTCAGATATAACACCATGTGCTGACCCTTACCGGTGCACGGGTGGAAAAAGGAGGAAAGTCTGATCAATTTGTGTTAGGTCAAGCAATCACATAACTATTCAGTTAAAAAAAATGGGTTAGTTCAAATAAAGCACCTATCTAATATTTCACACATCATTTCTCCTGCTCAAAACCTGCAGCACTATCTTGCACCACCATTAGTCATTTGCAAGTAGTTTGCTTTCCCCAAGTTCCAATGGGCAACATGAAGATAGCAGTATCAGATTGCTTGCCAGAAACGCTCATCATTTATGCAGAGAAAAGCCTGATTAATTAATCAGACTTTATTTAAGCACAGAAGAGGAAGGGAAAACGGAGATACAGAGACACTCCAAAAGCGGCTCTGTAAGGAAATGCTATTTTTACTATAAAAGATTGGCTTGCAGTGCAGTATTCAAAGTCAGAAGGACTTAAGAATTGTTTTCTATTTCCGTTAGCAGAGCAGACACAGCGAGGAAAGCTGGAGCCCACGGCTGCTTGTGCATCAGCAACAAGCCTAGTTCTGTAAGCTGCCAAGTATTAATACACATACAGAACCACAGCGCAGTCTGTTTGCAAACAAGCAGACAACGCCGGAAAGCCAAGGGCACACGCACACATACACTTCACCTCCTCTCCAAGCGGAGCGGGAAACGCCACGTGCCGAACTACCTGAGCTTGGCATTCAGAGGCGACTCCACAAGTCGAATCTGAAGCTGCCAGAGAAATGTTCCCTCGAACGCACCCGTGCACATCGCTGTGACGGCCCGTGGCAGGTTCAGTTAGTCTCAAGCGCTTGCTCTCACCTGTGCTTCCCCCGCACAGCCCTACAACTTGTGGCCTACCCACTCCAAACCCAACCCTGGGACAACGGTGGGTGCAAGCAGCTGCTCCATCACAGCCTGCCACGCTCCAGGGCTCTGTTTTAATCATTTCCCAGGTTAATTAATACTTTGCTGTCTTTTCTCACTTGGTGGACAGTGTTGCACCCCCTTTATCACCTCCCCTGCTGTGGGATGGAGGCAGCACCCTGAGCCCTCCTGTTGTTTTTTCCCCACTTCCCTGCAAGAGCACAGGTTCTGCCGGGGGACTTGATGCACCGCCAGGCTGTTCACTACACATCACATGCCTTTTCAATATTTTGCACACAGATCCAGGAACAACAGCGCGTTTTTCTGCGTCACAGGACACGTACCACATGGCTCAGCTACAGTTACAGCCCCCCATCTCCAGCAGCATGTGTTTCTCCAGGGTGCTGCTATATTTAATCTTAAAACCCAGTTTCTCCCCTTAAGTGTTTCCCGTTTCTAGAGGACCACAAGCAATGGCTTTCCTCTGTGTCAGGTTTTTGAGGTGTGCCTTGCCCTAGAGGAGGTCCCAGATGGCTTGGAGAGCTGGCTGGCAGCCTCACCAGCATGAAACACATGAGGATCCTTTATGCAGATGGAATCTAGGATAACCTAGTCAGGTTGACTAGGTCTTTTCTAAGGAGGTCAAAATCTTAGAGTATTTTAGAGGCTGTTGAGATGCAGCTAGTGAACTAACAAACTCTAGGGAGCAGGGCTGTGTCCTTTTCTCGCTGGGTGGTGGTGATGATGGTGGTGATAGGTCCTGTTCACACCTCACAGATGAACAGTTTTTCCATTTAAAAAAAAAAATTGCATCTGTATTTATTTGCGGCAGCACATTCATAGGAGCTGCCTGAAGCAATATTAGGACTGCGTCTCTATGGAATTTACTAATCATACATAAAATACACACATTCTTCTCCTGAGACTCATTAACACAGCTAGGGGCAGATGGGGCTGAGACCGCACTTAATGGTTAAGTGGAAAAGGGGGCTTTGCCTACTGGAAGGCTTGAGAATCGCTGCCATAACAGGCTGTGATTTTATGCCAGAAAAAGCTATATCCCCTCGCTAAAGGTACTCAAACTAGATTTTATGGAAGTGAACACAGAAGAACCTCACTCATTCTTATGTCACTAATCCACACACCTCATAATTTGCACAGGGTGGGGGAAGGAGAGGAAAACCAGCACACTGCTGCTTGCCAGCCAAAACATAACACTGACTTCTCACTACTCAGATTTCATTAATTTTCTACAAGACAACAGCAGAAAATTTACTAATACACATGAAGCCACATACAGACCCTTGGAGATATTTATTGGCTTTGCCCTTTGATATTTACTATGTATAACTAGTTGCCTAATGCATAGACAGATGTAGAGGCACAGTCTTTTTTGGCATGCTACATTTTATTGGCCACAATGAAATTAAATTACATCAGTTGCTTTTTTTTGGGGGGGGGCATCATCCCTCTTTTCCTGTATGGTTGAAGCTTAAATATGTTACAGATCAGCACATAGTATCTTAATGTCAAGTCAGTCTTTCCTTGCATCCTTGGGCATCCTCTGCTGTTGGAAAGACAGCACAGTCATTATCTCCTCCGCTTTTCCATCCTTCCCTCTACCCACAAATACTTCAGAGGCATCAAGTAATTCAGTTACTGCTTTCTCACAGGTGCTTCCTTACCCACCGCCAGAGCGTATTTTTAAATAAGAGCAAATAATGAGTGTCTTAGAGGAGACAAAGGAGCTTCAATGCACAAAGTGTAGAGGCCCTTGATGAGTAGGAATCCACATACATTGAGTCCCACGTACCCCAACAGGTCAGATCAACTGAGTCATGCGCAGGGACCTGGCAAGCTGCCGCTTCATGAAGCAATGGATGTGCTTTAATCCTCCATTGGCAGTACCCAAAAGAGTGTCTGCATAAGCAGAAAAGGAAAATTAATTTGTTTCCAGACCTCTCCCAGGAACCGCATTACCCTCAGTCTTAATGACCTCATCTGTTGGTTGCTGGCTTTGGGGTTCTTAACAACTCCTGATCCTTGTGGTCGTCTTTCCATGGGAACACTGCTTTTCTCATACACAGGCACATCGTTTTCAAGGCCAAACGGTAACATCCACTCCGTTCAAAGTTATTGCTCCACAAGTACACCATCGTGTTATGAAAAAGTCCCAGTACCCACAAATCTTTTTTTTTTCGTCCTTAACTGGGCCCTACAAGACTTTAGGACTACAGATAGCAAGAAAGAACTGAACACACACATCCACTAAACAAGCCAAACCAGGAATATTTACAAAGAAGTTTCTAAGGGTTCTTGCCCTTCAAAATTTTGCCACCAAGCGACTTGTGGAAAGAAAAAGATAACGTCCTGACCTTACTGTCCCATCACTTTGTGTTTGGTAGGAAAGTCTCCCTGCCTTTTCAGCAAAGAGCAGCCAACCACCCAAATTTTGCTGTAGTGATGGCCCACACACGGAGCTCCCTTTCAACAGCATCTGTCTCACCCTACCCAGTGGTGGGAAACGGCCTGTGCCGTCAGTCCTGACAGGTCCTGTTCAGAGCAGCGCTTTCACGTGACCCAGACATCGCCGTACTCAACGCCATCAAACCAGAGGCAACCACAGCATTTTGGGTGGTGGCAGCGCTGCTCTGCTGCCATGGACAGCCAGATCTCCTCCCTCCAAGGAAAAGGGAAGAGGAAGACGAAGACTCCTCAAGCGGTGGTGGTGGTGCTCTGTTGTAGCCCTCCAGGAAAACACAGTATGAGCTTAAGGGAACTTCAGCCTGCACGTTTACCTGTCTGGTCCCCACAAAGCGGGGGAAAAAGATGTGGATTCAGGACCATGAGAACTTGCAGGAACATGACCGATGCTCACAGCTCTGCCTAGCCACAGCCAAAAGCTTGTATTTTGGAAGAGAACGAGTCGTTTTGGAGACCTTCCCGAGGGAGCCAGCTCAGTGTCTTCTATAAACAGCACTTCTCACTGGGGTAAAAATCGAAGTATCAAAAGAACAGACACTTGTGAGTAGCCCACACCTTTCTGTCAGGTAGCTCTACAACAGCTGTGTTTCACCACAGCTGCTGCTTTAGCCACTTCTAGCAATACATGCATGAAAACTGACACCAAGTTTCGTGAGTTTTAGCCATGCTGTAATTGACACTTTCCTGCAATTATTGTAATTTTATGATTTTAAATTGTGATATTTTGATCCTATTACATCTAATTAGATAAACGATTTTATGACAAAACTGCGCTTTACAACAGCACATCAGTTGCTGGTTATTTAGTTTTATGTGATATCCAGCATTCTACAAATTTTTATTCCCTTTTAATTTCAGCTTTACTCCAAGTTCATTCCACATTTATAAGAAATGGCTGGATTCCCGTATACCCTTGGGCTCCCAGCCGGTAGGTTTGGGGAACACAGCCCGCTGAGAGCAGATGCAGCCCAGGAACTGCATCTCACCATCCTTGTGTCACCAAGGTTCAAGTCAGGAGGGCCTGCAAACTTGCCACAGGGACAGGAGGCTGAGAATGTGGCAACACAGACTGCAGTAACTCAGCGTTGGCACTTCATACGCGCATGAAATGGTGTCTCACCCTCCCTGAGCACCTCCCTTTCTGAGGAAAAGCATCCGGAATGTCAGGAACTCTTGGGAAAGTTCAGCGTCAACTTAGGATGAACTAGAACAGCTATCACGGTTTTTGACACAGACATTTTCAGGCAAGGTGCAGACGTTCTGGACTCAAGATCATTTCCAAGTCCCTCTGTAAGCACTGTGTAACGATTGCATCAACCCATCATTTCCTCTGACGGAAATTCTCATTCCCAACTGCCTATTTCCACCCTTTCCAATCAGTTAGAAAATGATATTTCTTGTGCAAGCCCAGTCCTAACCTATGTCCTCTTAACCAAGTCCCCTCCTTCATGGTCAGCCAGGGACAGATGTAGAGAAAGGATGGCGACTCTGCTTATTATCCAGAAAGCTACTTCTTTATTTAATGTCTTAAATTTGCTCCATTCAAGATATTTAATTCAACCGTTTCTCAGCCCAAATTTTATACCACCCAGAAACACTATTCAGCCCTGCCTGGAGGCAATTATTACAGTCCAAGTTCGTCTCAGGATTTATGAAAAGGCTCCTATAGATTCTGGCAGCAGATTTGTTTGTTATTTTTAAGTAACATTCGTAGACTGCAAGTGATCACTGAGGGCGAGAGTGTTATTGCCAAAGAACTTCATCCAGGCTGGCAGTAGCACTACATTGCTTTAGAACAAATAAAAGGAAAGGTAGCTCGGTTTCCCTGCCCATGCACGTAGGCCAAGAGCAACAATGTCTTTAAATTAAAACTGTGCAGACTGATCTGATCCACCACTCATTAAATTACCTGCATAGTAAAAAAAAGCAGTGTTTAATGGAAGAGTACAGGTTCCAACCTACAATTAGGTTTTACCGATGCTGAAATCACAACTAACTGATACATTTCACATATTCCACATATATCTCTCAGCTTTTGGAAACAGGCTGTCTGGACTGGATTTGATGAGTGCCCTGACAATGCAGATGGACTTACCCCATCACCCTTCTGCCAAACCATCTGATCAATAGAAGCCACAGAGTTAGCAAACTCAAATCCAAATTAGTTCCTCGAGTAGAAACTTAAAGACCATGCTGTCCATTAGGAAAGAAGCAGATCAGAGGAGCACTGTTCTTCAGAAGCTGAATTTGACAGGTCAGAGCAGCTTAGAAATGAGGAATAAGGTTTACTTCTTTCCAGCTTAGAAGTTATCCATTAAAATTTCAAAACCCAGTGTCGCTATCAGGATTATAATGCAGTAAGGATATAAAAACATCAACGTAATTAAGGTAAAAAAAAAAAAAAAAGTGCATTAACAAAATAATTACATTAAATAATTGTCCTCATATTTGCATTTGAAAAGAAATCCTTGAAAGGATTACTGAGTAGGCTTGAAATAAAATTAGTCAATCAGCCAGCTTGTATGTAGTTAGGATGACAGAAAGCAGGCTAGCTCACTGTTTGCGGAGGGTTATTTCTGTGGCATTCAACCTCAGGGTCAGTTAGGGAGAAGAGGATGAAGAAGCAAAGCTGAGCAAGAGCAAAATAAACAGCGTGAACTACCATTAGTGGAAAAAACATGCTGTTGATAGGTTGAGGTGGGTCAAATTGTAAGCATGACCGATAGTCACCACCATCCACAGAGTCAGGGCCTGAGTAAGCAAGTGATAAAAAGCTGGTACTAAACATGACAAAGCTTAAAGATCTGGATTTATAAGTAGCCACTTTAAAATAGGTACACAGCTTCTTGGCTAAAACTGCCAAAACTAGTGAGTAATTTTAAAAGCATGGGTACAGAGAGGCAGACTTGTTTTGTAATCACTCCAACATTGTGTTTTTGATAACTAGACTGGAATTTGAACTTTCCCTGATTTATTTTCTGGGTTAGAGTGGGGCTGATAAGGAATTAAAAAAAGGACCATCTTTTCTGAGAAATACTGCATTCTTTCTGGAACTGGGTAACCTAGTGTTCAAAACATTATAAGAAGTAGAGGGTTGTAGGGAAAAAAAAAATAAATTTCTTTACGAATTATTTCTAAGTTTCCATTTACACAGCACGACCAAAACCTGGTGTGTGGAAGGAGCATTGAAGCCCACGGCTCTAACTCGATGGCCATCAACTCCAACTCCCTGAGATCTTCAGCTCCAGGCAGCATTTCTGGGGCTTTCAAAACCAGCCATTTGAGAGGGTTTCACCCCAGTTTCAAACATCCACACAGAACCAAAACTGTGTGAGTAACACATCTAGCAAACAAGACACGCAGTTCTGAAATTTACATTTTAATGTTGCTGCAAAATAATTATTTTAAGTGATACCTTTGACCTCATCAGTGGAATTATCTGTATGACATCAAATAAATGCCTCTAGTAGCTGTCCTGGAAACAACATGCAGATATTTTTTAAAGAGAAAAGGAGGCAAACTACCAGCTAAAGAATATATTACCTGAGTTATCAAGATATTAAAACCCCTTTTTGGCATACTTTGCTCACTTCTAACTTCACCTTAGATGGAAGCTTGTCCAAAGGACTGGTTTCATCATTATTATGAACCATTTTGTTCTTTTCAGCATATTTTCAGGTAATTTTTTCATACTGTATTGCAGGTCTTTGTACCAGTTTTTACTGCTTGTTTGCTGTTATCAAAGAGAAACCAACTTCAACATGTTGCATTCCTCTTTTCATTATTTTCTTGACTATACTAAACATCAAGCCTCCATTACACTAATCGTCCACAGTGAAGACCTAAACCCTTTTGCTGCGTCTCTGAATGACCCAGGATAATTATGCACAAAGATATTGAGGTCATATAGCTGAAAAGAAGACAGGAACCTTTTCCCCAATGATAATTTACACACTTCGAATTATAAAAGCCGTGTGTTGCCTCTGTCTCTGGCCTGGTATTCAGGCACACCTTGATTTCTCACTAGCATCTTGCAACAGGAAAAATATGCTTTCCCTAACTTTCCATCCTACCTACATACAGCTCAAAACACACATGGCACTTCATGCACAAGGCTGTAGGTACAGCTGAGCACCAGAAAAGTGGAGCTGAACAACTCAGTCAGGGGCAGCGTGAGGGCCTTGGCTTCCAAGCATACGAACTTTGGTACTCCCTGCTTCTTGAGTTGCTCTTTGGCAATTCAAAGTACTGTATTTACTTCAGTTGCATAATATTGTTTCACAAACATATTAATGTTCCTGCTCTCGCTAATAAGCATTCCTATCTCGTTACCACATGTAGTGTCAAGTGCTTTTCAAGTGTTTTCAGGGTGAATCCAGAGATGTGCACCAGCATTTGCTCCTTAGGCCACAGCTCCTCTTTGAGGACCTCCAACCTAACTTTTTACCCTCCACACTTTCTGCGAGGAAAAAGGACCAGAAACTGACTGTTTCCAGGGGTCCCACCTGGGCTGGGCCATCATGTGGAGATCCAGCACTGAATGCCCAGCTCAAACACATGCCCACAGTCAAGAGCAAAGGAGGAGCTGCACTTCCCAAGACTACAAACTTAGAAGTCTTGTAAGGCCTTCTCCTGCTGCTTTCAGGGTAAAAAGTAAAGGTTTTTCCCAGTAAACATAGCTGGACGCTTCTAGTCTGAGTGCTCCAGAGGGAATCAGGCAAACAAACATTAGGAAGGAGAAGAAGAAATACCAGCACAGAGTATATTAGAAACTGTCAACTAGGAGGAACGTTTCACTTCTCTTAGTTGGACAGGCTGAAGAGACTGAAGTAGTAGTTCACGGAAGCCTGAAACTCTGGGGAGCCTCCGTAAGTCAATACTAAGATCTCTCGTGAATGTAAGAATATGTTATTTTCCACAAAGAAAATTTCACCTTTGCATTAAGACCCAGTTCAGGGATACATGTCTATTTGCCTCCCGCCTTGCAATCACGTAATCTTGGTAGAACAAATACCTTGTCTACATCTACCCTCTAGGCAAGACGCAGCAGTTTGCAAGTGCTGTCAGCCATCGACACGGACATTTTCCTTTCTCAACCATAGCCCCATAAAGTCTGGATTAGCAGTAGAATGCCTAGGAGCCAATGCCACAGAACAAACTGCCTGAAGAAAATACAAACAAGACACAGGAGACTCTTTCTGTTTTCTCTCTCCCACCAAGGCCAGGTTGGACCCTTCTCCTACCTGGCTCCAACCACAAGTGAACTCTTGGACTCATCTGGAGCCGTATTGGACTCATCATCAGCCATATTTCGGGATGTCAGCACACCACTCTGACATCGCTGACAGATCTGGGTCACACTCATGATGCAGACCCCACACCAGCCCCTGGGGGGCTGCTTCAAAGTCTGTAAAACAAACACAGCAGTCAGGCAAAGCTCCTCTCCCTGCTCACATTGACTATTTGGGATTATTATCCACTGGGAAATACTGATATTCCTTATTGGAAAAAACACCATCATTTCAAAAACCGTCTGCACAGAGCCATTTAAAAAAATGGTTCATTTACAGATGACAAAAAAGTTCTGACAAAAGTCAAAGCACTTCTTTACAACAGCAACTTTATTTCATTTTAGATACGCATTCAGAAGATGAAGTCCTTTCTGGGTGAGCAATTGAATGGTTTCATCACTAAAAAGGTCAGTGACACACTCAAACCTGACCAAAAGGGTTTAATTCCAATTATTTTCTAAACAAAAACCTTATTAGAATTATGCACTCCATGCAATACTTTGATGTTAATGAAATTAATAATTTTCCTAATTAAAATTATTTGCATTTTCCTAATGAATAAAACCAAAACGTCTTATTCCAAATATTCTCATCAGTTCAAGTTAAAAGAGAATTAGCTAAAAACACAATGGAAATAGAGTAAATCAGCTTCAGATGAGCACAAAGGGATGCTTAGCCTTGACACCCACCCAGCATGGAAAATTTTAGCCCCAAATAGCTCAAGTTCAGCAAAGTTATGAGGAACTGAAACCTGAGCCTTCTCATGATAAGTGCAAGGAAGCCGCAACAAGAGCCAGCAGGGTGATGACAAAGTGCCCAAGTCTCCCCTGTGAGGCAACAAAATTTAACCTTCACGGCAAAAGTCTTGCAGAGAAGCCAAGATGGTTCTCAGGTGGGCAAAGCTCCCAACAGGCTGGATGTCCAGACTTGTCTTCCAGCTTTAGGATGCCCGTGGGACCCAACCGGATCTCAGTCACCAGGATGCAGCCAGCCCCAGGTCCTCCTGGGAAGCTGAAGGCTTCAGGAGGATCTCCATTGCCTTCTGCAGGCATCCTATCTCAACCCAGCTCTCCCCGCTGCCCAGAGCGGGCACTAAGGTGGACTTTTGGCCATGTAGAAACTCCCTTTCTACCTGGGTCACTGTTTCTGTCTCTCTGAACCAAGTCAATGATATTAGAAAGAAATACATGAAGCAAAATTATTGTTTTGCTCCATCCCAGCTCCCAGGACCCATTTCTTTCCCTGGTCAGCAGGTCATCTCAAGAGGTCTAGCTTCTGAGTACCAGCATTAAGTGTTCATGATTCCCCAGCACTCAGCAGAGATCCAGCATTGTCTTTAGACTCAGGTGAGGAGGGATTCTCACTTCTGTACCCAGTTTTCCCTGTATGTGCTATTCTCTGCTTTTTAATATCTCCCACACATAATATTTTTCAGCAATGGGCCCATGCCTTTTCCAACCTCCAATCATTAAAAGCCTGACATTTTTTCGTCTTAAGAATAAAAAGAAAGTAGAAATTAGAATTTTAATAGGCAAAACATCATTATGCTGTACATGTAGACCATGTGCCTGGAGTGCTACTGAAGGCATCCGGCAGATAGAAACATAGGAGAGATTAAAGAAGGAAAAATTCTCCAGTATATTTCCTTGGGATCTTAGGATGATCCAGAAATCCTTTTGCCCGGTTTCTCCATACATGACCCTTACTCTGACAGATTGCACTAAGTCATGGTTCCTCTGCTTCCTCATGTACAACGTGCGGTCATCCTAGCAAAAGCAAGGCAAAGGTAGCGGGAGTTTATTTACTGAATTCCCCAGTGGTTTATCTAGCCATATCTGGCCCAGACATCCTAGGAATTTGGCTGGGATGGACATTAGGTCCAGCAGACCCTGGATTGAACAGCTTGTAAGAAGCAGCTCTTTGCAAGATGGTGAGTGGGAAAGGGCTCAGCTCTGCAGAAGCCCATCTTGAACCAGGCTGGGACCAATCAAGCTGGTGCAGCGGGCTGCCGGCATTCAGCCGAGACATTCCCAGCGCATTGGGGTGTCCTGTAACATCAGAGAATAATAGAATAGCTTGGGTTGGAAGGAACCTTCAAAGGTCATCTAGTTAAACCCAGGCATTGCCAGCCAGGCGGGGAGGTGATTGTCCCGCTAGCTCTGCACTGGTGCAGCCTCGCGGGGAGCCCTGTGTGCAGGTCTGGGCACCACAGGATAAAAAGGATATAAAGCTACTGGAGAGTGTCCAGAAGAGGGCTATGAAGTTGGTGAAGGGTTTGGAGGGGAAACCGTATGAGGAGTTTGATTTGTTCAGCCTGAAGAAGACTAAGAGGAGACCTCATCACTGTCTACAGCTTCCTCACAAGGGGAGAAAGAGGAGCAGGCACCAAACTCTTCTCTTTAGCAAACAATGACAGAACCCGAGGGAATGGCAGGAAGATGTGCCCGAGGAGGTTCAGGTTGGACATTAGGAAAAGGTTCTTCACCCAGAGGGTGCTGGACACTGGAACAGGCTCCCCAGGGAGGTGTCACGGCCCCAAGCCTGACAGTGTTCAATAAGAGACTGGACAAGGCCTCAGACACATGGTGTGAACTGTGGGGTTTTCATATGCAGGGACAGGAGCTGGACTCGATGATCCTTGTGAATCCCTTCCAACTCAGGACATTCTATGATTCTATGAACCCCCCTGCAATGAGCAGGGACATCTTCAACCAGATCAGGTTGCTCAGAGCCCCATCCAGCCCGGCCTTGAATGTCTCCAGGGATGGGGCGTCTACCGCCTCTCTGGGCAACCTGCTCCAATATTTTACCACCCTCATTGTAAAAAACCTTTCCTCATGTCTAGTCTGAATCTCCCCTCTTTTAGCTTGAAACCGTTACCCCTTGTCCTACTGCAACAGGCCCTGCTAAATGCTGCTGTCTAGCTGTTCAGTCTTCAAAGCCAACAGGATATGTACAATTAAAATGAAGAAAACAGATGAGGAAAAACACTCCTAGCTTTCAATAGGCATTAGCCTGTCCCAAAAACAAATCTCCTGCCTGCACAATACTTAGTGACATGCATACCATATGGGTGGAGAAGACTAAACCCCCATAGAGCAGCCAAAACAGCGGTATCATCACACCTGTGCTTGCCCTGCCACTATGGTCCCTGTCTTTGCATGACTTTCCTCCATCCTGTAACACCAGGCAGGCAGCTCTCTGCACCTCACGATGCACTGCACAGCCTCTGCCCTAAGCAGGAATGTTTCCCAAATTACCGTCTGACCCCACCATCGGCTTTCTCATCCGTGTAGTACCTGACCCCAGGCTCCTGCTATGAGGATTTCAGGATGATTGCAACAGCCCTGAGTGCTACTAAAGACTCAGGTTCAGTTTTTAAGAGTAGCTCACACAGTCTCTTGAGGGAAAATTTCTGCAAACACATTTTAGACTTGAAGTCACTGAGAACAGCAAGAAAAAGAAAACACGGACTTGGCTTGTTAACAGTGCTCGTTATAGCCTCTGGGAAATCTTTGTGCAGGTGTCCAAGAAGAAAGGGGACAACGACCAGGGAAAAGCACACTATCACAGGCCCTTGGCCCAACAGCTCCCTCTGAATTACACCCTCTGGCTTTACAGCCAGGGTTGTAGCGGTGTAAAGCCATGCCAGCTGTGCCCAGGGCTGGTGGGGCCAGGTAGCCCGGTTCCCACCACACACGTGCTTATGGTGCACAGGTGATGGTCACCAGCACAGGCAGCAGCCCCACCACCCCGAGTGGTGAGAGACACTGGTGCGATGGTTCACCGCTCACCGGCACGGCCACCTGCACCGCGGGACCTGCCAAAGCAGCACTCTCGCTCAGCCTGAAGTTGGGGTTGCACAAACATCTGCGCAGACCCCTGTGGCCTCCCAAAGTGCCACAAAGCCCCTTGTGCCCTGGGTCATCTCTACCCGGCAGCCTGGCCAAGTGGAAGGCCACTCGGTGCTACGCTGGAAGCTTTTCTCTTCCAAATACGTCGAAAAGCAAAGGCCAGGGCTGGATGCAGGTTTGCTGAGATCAGGGCTATTCTGGTGCAGACAGGCTACGTGCTGCTGATGGGGAGGATTAATGAGCCAGGCTGCTCATCCGTTGCAATTAGAAACAACACTGCAACTATTTTGGTGCCGTTTCTCTGCCGAGTACTCGAACAGCTTATCAGTCCCTTCTGTGTCGCCACGTAATCATGGCTTTGTTTAATATATGGCAATAAATTGCCATACACATGCATTGCTCTTCACTTTCAGGTAAGGTGCAAAGGGCCATTTGCTAATGCCTATACGACAGTAGAGAGGGGTTTAGAGAATGGCACCAGAAGTGTCACTTCACTGAAGGTAAAATCGCTCTGGAATTTTCAGCGCATATAGGACAGCTGGACACAGTGAGCACTTAACCTGCTCCAGCTTCAAGGAGAAGGGTCTCAGCAGCCAAAGCTGTAGCTAATCACCACATTTATCAGCAACCACCTGAAGTTCTAAGAAATGGTTTTGTGACACTAGTAAAACAAGAGGCGTTCTAGCTCCTGGGCTGCATTCCTCACTCAGCTCTGTGACCATGGACATCTGCCCAGCTGCAAAATGGGAGAGACACCAGCCATCTGCAGGATGAGGTCTTGCCTCCTGCTTCCACGGTGCTATTTACAAGCATGGGTGATACTTCAGGGCAGAGAGGAGTTCCCAGGATACCCAATCCTGTCTTATAGCAAATATACTATGTCTCAAACAGATTCTATAGAGTTATGAACATTCAACCTGCATAGATTCCCTGACAAAGGTTACGTATTCACGACTGTGTGCCAAATCCTCAATATGCACCAAAAATTCAAAGTAGGAACTGGGCTCTCATTTCAAGCTTTCTGAGATTTTTCACCGGTGCTGCATGGGCAGGAGCTCAGCCAAGCCACCTGGCAGCAACATCCCACCCAGCACACCTGAGTGTCCCTTTCGGCCACTGTCACAGACCCAACCCCAGAAGATCCAGGCCCAGAGGGGTTTCTCCATAGGTCACACTCCAGCAGGATCAACAGCTGAAGCACAGCTGGACTCCACACCACGACCTGGTGGCCACCACAGCCCTCACTACTCAAGGGGTGCAGCTGAAAATTGAAAACCCAGGAGGGTTTGGGGACCCTCGGCACCTGTTCGCTCCCACTGGAGACGAATCCCTGCAAACTATTAATACTATCAGTAACTGCAGAAGTTTTGTCTCGGGTGTTGGAGTATTCCAAGGCAGAGCAAAGCAATGTGAGGCAGATGCACAGCGCTGCGTCGAAACTGGATGCCTTGAAAAGAGCTTTCAGATGGATGCTAGCAGGGCAAAGCTTTGTTCAAGACTGTCAGACCTCATAAAAAACAAATGGCTCCAGGCAAGCTCCTCAGTACAGCTGCCAATATCTCACAGCTTTTTGCACCAGCACCCTCTTCCACTGCCCCCATGGACTTTACCAAAGGACCAGAACTTGTCCTTGTGGAAGCTGCTGCCTGCAGCTCTGGATAAACATCTTCTACCTGCATGTGTCCTGGATCAGAGAGAGATCTTACAAATCCAGTGGCTCTCTGCTCAGAGTCCCTGCACCACAGACAAGCCTCTGTCCATCCTTATAGCAACTTACTACTCTGCTCTACAATGTGATCTTCTTTAAACGCTCCACTGGCACCTGCCAGAAGCGCAACTTGATACAAAACCCGCAAGTGACAGACAGCTCCTTCATCTCTCCATGACAAATAAATCTTCATGATAAATCCATGCTCTCCAATGTCACTTCTTATATATAGACAACCAAAGAAGCTAAGGTACAGAAGTGTGAAGACAAGGCGTGAGTGAAATGACATTTAATCTCTGGTTTAGTGCTTTTATCTAGGAGAAATAGTTTGTTACATGTTTTAACTTTACTCCTCGCTTTATGTTAGGGGTTTTTTTAAGTGTTTCCATACTGCACTGAACTCTCTCCTTCCCAGACAGAGCAATTCTTATCCCCAGAAATAAAGCTCTAGGTTATTTTTTCCTCATCACTGAGATGAACCCAGCCCTGAGGCAGCAGCTCACGGGCTCTGTGCTCGATCTGACAAACATCACAGCCCACGAACACGCCAAACAGAGGGACATCTCACCGGGGAGAATTTAAGCCAGACTGTTACTGACGAGATTTCTGGCTGCACACTGAGTCCTGTTACAGCTCGTTGCATACCTGACAGGCACCCCCACCATGGGCAGGGCCAGATAGAGACCCACATGATACTCAGCAGGTGGTTGTAATACATAATTTTCTCACCCCAACAACATCCCTTGTCTCTAGTAACGAGGCAGTTGCAAGCAGGAATTGCTGCAGGAGAAGGTCTCAGGCTCTTACCTCTGTAGGAGAGACGCTGCCTGGATGATACCCAAATCAAACCAGGAGACCACCAGGGTTCCTGGAAACATTAATTCTGCTGCAGAACACCTTGAAAATGACTGGCTTGGAGTTGCTTTCCTCTAGTCTGAGGAATTACAGGGTTGGAAAATACGGAGAAGACAGCTAAAGCAAGACAAGAAAGGAGCAGTATCCTTCTAAGGGACATGGTTTGGTGCCAGAGTTAGCTTATGGTTGAACTCGATGATCTTAAGGGTCTCTTCCAACCAAAATGATTCTATGATTCTAAGAAAGGAGCCTGCCTCTCTACCTCATGCTCCACTGGGACAAGAGTCCAAAGGAGTGGAGACAGCAGAAGACAGAAACCCCTCAGCAAAAGGAGCACCCAGTTGAACAGAGAGATTGATGTTGCACCCAGGGGCTGGCGGCACCCAGGATTGCTCCTGGGAGCAGGGCATGGCTC
Organism: Pampusana beccarii; assembly: GCA_013399365.1. Lineage (NCBI taxonomy): Eukaryota > Metazoa > Chordata > Aves > Columbiformes > Columbidae > Pampusana > Pampusana beccarii. Next base: position 750,780 of record VWYH01004268.1, on the reverse strand, counting down.
CAGCCACCTCCCCCTGCTGCCAGAAGCAGCATGTTCAGGGGGAAAAAAACGCGGCTCTAATTATTGGCTACTGATGTCAGGCTGTGCTCGAACCATTCCAAACCTGCTCACCTGTAACCTCCTGTGCGGTACCTCCAGGAGCAGCAGGCAAACATGCCACAGGAAAGCAGATACCTGCTAACGAGTCAGCCATCAGCCACTTGTTATCTCTCCTTGATCACCTCCTCAACTCAGTCATGAGATAGCAGGCTTTATTTTTGTCCTCCCTACTGAATCAGCACCTTCATCCCCCAGAAGGAACCTGCTGCTGGTAGCACACACACCAGGAGCCACCCTCACCATGGCCAAGCAGGAGCTGAGGCCGAAACACTCCCAGTCTACTCAGCACTTTCCCACACCCTTTGTGTCTCCCCTCTTGGTCTCATCAGCTCCTGCTTGTGCTTTGGAACACAGCTCCCTACAACCAGCCCTTGGCAGATCTCGTGACCATAAGGCCACAATGCACTTCCTACACGATTGCTTCATCTTGAAACACTCGTAGCCTGGATCTGTCAAGCAGGCAGGGGAGGGACCTTTGATTCATCTTTCCTCAAAGGATGTCAGAACGTTTGTGAAGAGGTAAAGTCGTAGGAAGCCTCAGAAAATCGACTGCCAAGACAAAAAGGGGGATTCGGTTTGGTCGCCGGTGTGGCCCAGAAGAACAAAGCGTACGAGATATTATACTTCGCACAGAAAGTTAAACAAGCTCTTGGCTCTGAAAGTACAACCTTAAAAGTGAGATAGCTTGCAAGATAAATGAACGGTTCTAGCTTTCACAGAAGTACAGCAGGTCTTGAGACCCTCACATGCTGATAGTTCACCACTCAGTAGAGTTCCCAATTTGTGGAGAGAAAGTAAATTCACAACCAGGAGCAGCACTTGCTCTGTGCACCCTGCCTTGCTTTGCAAGTTGGACCTCACGAGATCCTGGTCTCGAGGGCAATGGTCTCACAAACAAGCACTCAGGGGTCTACCCCAAGCTCCTGAAGGGGAGAAATGGAAATTCAGTCACGAGGTAACCTATTTTCCAGCAGCATACATCGCACATAAGCACGCAATGCTGATGCCCAGCAGGGAAAAGCAGGTCCTGTCCTCGCTGACACCCCTATGTGCAAGGGCTATCGAATGGTTTTCCCAATTTCTGTTTTGTTTTAACCATGCCCCACCTTGGAGAGGCTAGAGGTGCAGTGCAGCCCGTGGTAAGAGCAGGGGATTGGTTATCAAGCCTCAATTCTGACCTCAAAAATCAGAAATAACCCTTCTGGAGGTTTCTATGGCAAAGCAATACTTCTGTCTGCTTCAACGCCTTCGCAACCGTGGCCCCCTACCCCTTTAGCTTTGTTTCCTCCTAAAATGAGATGTTTGTTGGTGTTTTTTTTTCCTGGCTAGGAGCACGTGATGCTCAGACAGAGGCTTTCTAGTGATACACAGACACACATTCGCAGTGCATCGCATTGGATACCAGAAAAGGAGAAATTTACAACACGTGCTCGCAGGCAGAGCTCCCAGGTGGTGTAACACTCACACGAACCCCAACAGAACATTTCCTGCCCTCAGACGTAAAGATGTCAAGTGATCATTCACTATCCTTCAATAAATTCTGCCTGACAATAAATAAATAAATAGATAAATAAATTTTTTAAAAACCATCATTTCTGCCCAGTCTGTCCCCCAGCGAAGCGATTCCCAAGCTATCCATTTCCCAGCCCTGCCTTCAGCAGGATGTCACCCTCCCGAGCTCCTCTCCCCCAGCCCAGTCCCATCCCCTCCAAGGGAACAGGTTGGCACAAAGCAGGAGTTCGATCCAGCCCATCTCTGCTACCCACAGCAAACTCCGCTCACAGCACCTCACGTTGCTCTGCCCCATCATTTCCAAGTTCTTGACACCGGAGACCAAATTCGGGCACTGCTGCTCACCAGGACGAGCACAAGAAGGCTGACGGGTTCCTGCAGCAGGGAGCAAACCCTTCGAACTCCACGTTTGCAGACACAACAGCCCTGCCCAGCCTCACCAAGGCAAACACGTCGGATCCTCTGCTGGCAGCATCTCACTCACGGCTGCAGGGGCTGCTCTTAAATAAGACCCAAGCTTAATTAAGCTTAAATAAGAAACAAGCGCAAGAATGTGTATGGCTACAAACTTGATCCTGATTCAAGGCAGTGCAGAGGCTGAGGCAGAGAGGACGCCATCACTTCAGCGTGGTGGATTCTTCCTCCCATTGGAGACGTTCACATCTGGCCATTCAGCACAGGAACCAAGAAAGCGGTAGCAAGAGGGAGGACCTATTTCGGATTTAGCCCTCCTTCCCCTCACTCTTCGGGGAGCTGTGTCCCAGGCAGCTTGCTCGCTCACTCACTCCCCTTGCTAAATAACCCATTTTCCCCGTGGAAAATCAGCACTACTACGCAGCACTCACAGCTACACAGCCTGTGAAGACCAACCAGCCCTGCTACTGCTTCTCTAGCAAGAAACAGAGAGGTTTTCTAACCTGCTCCCTGCTACCAAACGACCTGCACCTGCAGTTCACGGAGAACAGCTGGAAGGGGTCGAGTGCAAATGCAGGGGAAAGGGAGAGGGAAGGAGGCCATCTCTGCTGAGGAACCTCTTTCCTCCCGGAGCACGAAGGCTCCCAGCCAGCAAACGGTGACTTCTCTCTCCAGCCGCTCTCTCCTTGGCCCCAGGAGCCCTCACGGTCCAAGAGGTTCTGCTGCTTGGGCAATGCTCGCTGCCAGGGGCATCTCAGCAAGAGGATCAATATTGATCGAAGGGGGAAAAAAAAAAAAAAAAAAATCAATTCCAGTAGAAAAATAATTTAATAAAGGGATAAGTTTCAAGAAAATATCTGTATAGTAACAACATTTTAAGTAAAATGTCCACAAAAATATACATGTCTAATGTGATCATACATTAAGTTTTCCGACAGGTCCTGTTTTAAACTTGGTTCAGTCCATCTAGGAAAAAAACCCTCGCTGCTACCAGACTTCCTGGGATGTTATCAGTTTGCACAACAGAATCAAGGCAAGTCACATTTGTTTTCAATCTCATTTTAGGCTCATACAAATAAACTTTAGAGTTGGTAACAGTTCAGAAGAGACCAGGTTATACCGTATTATTAAAAAAAATAATAATAAATACAAATAAAGCAAAAGTCAGCCACCTAAGGGACACCGTCAGGCAGAAACATCGGCCCTACAATACACACCACACTTAACACTGACACAGCTGGGAAAGGAGGGGGATGAAGGAAAGATGGGCAAGAAAGGTGAAAATCCCAGGAGGAGGATTCCCAGGAAACACGGAGCTGCTAAAGGAGCGGGCTATAGAGCGACCAGGGGAAAGCACAGATAAGACCAACGTATTTCTAGAAACCGGACAAATTTATAACAAAGAATATAAGATAAATGCAGGAAGATGAAAAGGAATCAGTGGAGAACGTTTATTTCTTATTTTTCCAAATGGCTATTGAGCTGTAGAAATAACAGGTCTGTTCCAAAGAGCCCTCACCAACCACGCTAATTCGGCTGAACAGCTCCAAACCCGATGTACTTCCAGGAGAGAAAAATCTGGTTACAGAAACTGAAGGATGCAAAAGTACAGTAGAAAATAAGGAAAACATGTTCCACCAGCAGAGGACAGGAACAAAACACTGAAGAGGAGATGCAAAACAAGAGAGATCAGTTTTTTCAAAGGGAGATGTACACTGCAACAAAAAACCCAAAACAAAACAACAGAATAAAACCCCATCCCATAGAAAGAAAATGGAAAATTGCTAAAGAAATAAAAGGACACACATTTTCCAAAAGATTTTTTGTTTTATAATCAAATTAATTTTTTTTTACATAGACAACTGAAACACACCAATATTTTGTGCGAAAAATATTTTTAAATAAACTTTGCTCGTTCTCGATTTTTGTACATTCTGATATACATATGTAACAAGGTTTATGGCACTGTAACCAGGATCAAAAAAATCATATAAAGGAACTAAATAATTGCTCTCATTTCTCCTTTCTGAACCAAGCCGGCTGCCATTGCACTATTAGACTTGAAAAATTATTATCTCATTATTAGTGGGCAGCCAACTCTAATTGGTTTGAACACTCAAAACAAACCCCAAATTATTATTGCACAAGAAGCCAGTGAAGGCATATGGCATAGAATGATCAAAGTCCCTTACTGTTAAAACCTTACACCCCAAAATAGAAAAATAGAACTGGAACATGAAACACGCCAAATAAACTTTTTTTTTTTTTTCCCTTGTTTAGTTTGAGTCAGGAGTGTGAAAAGTGCCTTGCAGCCTTTTTAAGCTGCTCCAATTTCCTTTGCATTGGTGAGTGTTTAGCTAGGTTATCTTTCGCAAAGCCTTTGCAGAATGAAGGCCCTTATGTTTCAGGGAGGTTTTTTCCTGCTTTGTTTTGGCTGTTTGTGTTTCATCTTCAACTTGGGTTTCTTCAGTCTATGAACCTGCACAGACTACTTAGCCATAAATTCTACAAGTAGCTGGAAAGGAGGGAAAAGTAAAAAGGAAAAAAAAAAAGCCCAATATTTCTTCTTCTTGTTGTTCTGATTTTAAAAGGTACTTCTTTTGCTCTGACGCCTCCCTGCTCTGTCGGCGTCTGGGAAGGAAATCACAACAGCATCCCAAACGCAGCAAAGTTCTTGGATCTCTTTTAAAAACCTTTCCTTACAAAAAAAGGTTTTTATTCACAAAAAGTTTGCCACAAAACCCCCCTTGAAAGCTAAAAAGAAAAACCCACAACCCACCCATCACTGCCCCAAATCAGGTGAAGAACAGGTTAACCCCTTCATTGACCACCTTGTTGCAGCTTCGCTGTCACACGACAGTCTCCACGCCGATCAGCTTTGGTGTGAGGATTCGCGGTGTGACACCATTGTTTAGATCTTCTTCGAACTCCAGTAACTGCCCCATAAAGTTAAGGTTAGGGGAAATGATTGGTCGTTTGCCTTTTACAAATTTATAGGCATCCGTCATGGTCATGCGCGTGTGCTTCATTAAGTAGGCGATAACTATGGTGGCAGATCGGGAGACACCAGCCTGGCAGTGGATGAGGAGACCTTTTCCACATTGATGAGCTTCCTCTGGAAATCAGAAAGACAGAAGAAAGTATGATTTTTGCCAGTTTGTAAAATAGAATAACTCTTATTTGATTGTAAAATTATTTGTAAAATAAAATAACTTTTATTTGATTACAAAGCTACTCTTGAAATGAGCTTCAACAGGGCACTTTGCTGTGGTGCCTCCGCAAAAGCAGGAGCTGGATCCAGTTTATACCTTAGCAAGACTTCAGTGCTGGCAAAGAGGCCTCAAATCCTGACTCCTCACTTGCTGCATATCAAGCTCTGTGTGCTTTGACTTGGTCACCTTCAGTGGTGTGAAAAAGGGATGTGCCATCCCCACCTCTTGGCGAATGGAGCACAGCATTGCATTCTGCTGAGCGCTGCCCCTCCAGGGCTTCTTGCTGGGAGCGGTGGGGAAAGGACGAGGTGAGGAGGGAGGGAAACGACAACACACATGCACAATCACACACACAGGTTCTCCACCAGGATACATCGCTTAGAGGGATGCAACCTGGGCAGGATTTAGGGAGGACAGAGTCCCTCAAATTACATGCTAATAGGACTCAAGAGGGAAGAGAGTCACCACCACACCATACTCCTCTCCCACAGCTTGCTTTCAAAACGGGAGATAAAACTTCCATGCGGTGACACTTCAATCTATTTATTTTGTTTTAATCCATAAGAGGAGCATGAATTCAGTTTGTGAATTTTGGCATGAATCCAACCCCACCAAGAGTATGGTTCATCCTGCCCCACATGTTCAACCTGTATTGTGAAAGCAGAAATGAAGCCAACTTCCCTCTAGACGTTTTTGCCAGTTAGTATTTCGAAAAGCTGAAACTCTCTTAACTCATTTTGACACACGTTCCTGGAGAAATTGTGATGATTCCACTTCCTATGGCTCTGGGTCTTACCTAAACCTGGGTTTGGTCATGTTTTTTTTCTGACATATTTAAAGAAACACAGGCCAATGATCTGCTATTAAAACATTTCCAAATCTCAAATGCAATTTAAAGTTTACCCTGAGGAAGGGAAAGCTTTGAATAGTTACTTCCCCAGCTGGCTAAATTTGCTGTGGAAAAGAAACTCTCAATGGAGAAATATTTGTTTATTAAAAACATAGACAGACCCTCAAGCTGTAATTACTAAAAAGGAAAGTAAAATGGGCTTTGAAACACTTTCCAAACCTTTTTCAGAGCAAGGCTGCTTTCTCTGCCCTTGGTAAGGTCATCAGCCAAACGCTATCTTTTAGTGGTCTGCAGAGCTTTAATCCTGCAGATCATAGGGATGCTGGGTGCACAAACCTCCCTCCCAGCCCCACAGGACCTCAGAGCTCTGATGCTTCTCTGTGTAATCTTCGCCTACTGCACCTCCCCATCCTGATAACTCAAAGTTTAAAGTTTTACTGGATTTCTTGACTCAGCTTTTCCTCCCAAAGAATCAAAGTGAGGTTCCCTCTCCCTTGCCCTCAAAGAGGGGCATTCACCTTCCCATCATCCACAGTCTGGGGAGCTGACAGCACTACTGCTAGAGCAGGGGTTGGGTTAGGAACACTAAGGAAAAATTAGTTTTAAGTAAAGATCCTTCAGTCCTCTACACCGTAGAGGACAAGCCCAAAGGTTCCTGGTAGAAGCTCTCAGTAGCAAGACTGACTCAAGCTTTAATGCTGCACTCCATCCAAACTGCAGCATAAGCAGCAATTTGCCTATGCACCTTCACGGAAGTTGCATGGCTCCTGCCAACCCAAACACAGATGGACAAGGCTGAAGAGCTGCCTCCTTCGGAACAGCAAGAACCTGCCCAGGTAGACAGGAGGGACGTGTGTTTGGAAGAATATGCTGAGTTTGGACGTCCTGCCCTGGGCCCCAGGGCCATGACTGGTGCCCAGTCCTTCCTGAGCCCAGGAGCAACCCCACAGAGCCAGCACAAGCAGGCTTAGGGTTCAGAGGAGCCACGTACCCACACTGTGACTCAAGGGCCACAAACACCATCCAAGGGTAGGGAGAAAGACAGCTCTGTGCCCACTTCAACAAGTCCACCTAGGCTGTGTCACAGCACAAAACCTTCCATTGTCTCATCCGCCACTATTGAGCTTGGAGTGTTGGAACTGAGACAAGCCCAGGCTCAGCATGAGAAAAAGAGAATTATACATCATTCGTGCCCCCCTCCAGCATATTTCAGAAAACCTCTCAGGACACATACTCATGCTACAAAAGGCACAGCAGGGAGCTGTGCCCAGGAAGAGGCAAGAGAAGGCCCTCACAAAGCTTTCAGTAACCTGTGTTGATGCCCTCACTGACCAGCCCTGCCAAAAGAGGCCATCTGGCTCTAAACTAGATGACCAAGCACAGCTGAACATACCCCTAAACCTGGCTGAGGGCTGTGCTGTGTGGATTGTGGAGTTTCAGAGCAACGTGGGCAATGTTGCTGGGCTGTTTCTTCAGCAGCCTCCCTAACACCAGATGGAGCTGCACATCTGTGGTCAACTCTCACACAGCCTATATTGTTTTGAGGCGTATTAATACAAGTTTTCATCACTACCTACTCATCCACACATACAGTCTGAAGTTATAAGTCTAAGAGTAGAACAAGTGAAGTGTGAAAGTTTTTCAGTTTTCTCAAGAAATTAAGTTAGCAAAGACTCGGCCATGATTAAAAATAGTAACTATGAAAAGTTGGCTGGAAGCCACTGTGGAGACTAGGAATGCAAAAGAATCAGGAAGAAGGGGTGACACCACTCTCAGTTTTGTGGGGTTTCCCAAATTTCAAGGCCTAGAGGCATCACTATGAATGGACAAAATGTATTGCCAGGCTACTTAACTGGATGCACTAGAGATGAGAATAAGTAGAAACATGAGATGCTCAGCATTTCTGACAACCTGAACAGAAGTAAATAAGGCCTTACACAGCCTTCAGGGTAGCTAGCAAAGCATAAAATGCACTCTAGATTCTTACAACAGGTAAAAAATACAGTACTTCCAGTCAAGGGTAATTACCAATGAACTCAAAAGCCTCTTCAAAATACTGCCTGAGATTCTGCTTGTTGCTGTCAGTGGCCGGGAGCCGCTTGTAGTTGAACAGGCCTTTCTCGTAGTGGTACAGGGGCAGGTGGGTGGTCACATTGATTACGTAGCCGATGTTCAACCTCTGCATTTTCTCCAAGTCCTGAGCATCGTGCTCGTTTCCGAGGAAGAGGAAGGGCAGGATGGGGGTGAGCTCAGCGTTCTCAATGTCCGGCGTGGTGGGGATGGACTGAGGTAGCGTGGGGGGCACGGCGGACGCGCCGCCCCCTCCTCCCCCGTCTGGGCACTCTTGCAGCTGGAGGGAGTTATCGCAGAGGTTTTCATGGTTCTGCTTGAAACCGCTGAGTCCTCCTGGGAAGAGAGACCGAGCAGATATTTTGGTTACACGCCCCAAGGTCAGTGATGCTTTGGACCCACCTTTCTTCACAGCACACGCTGGTGCCACCAGGACTGGAGCCGGTTCTGCGGTCCCCACCACCACAGCTATCACAGTGACTGATGCTGGGCACGGCCACCAACAGCAAGGGTGGCACGAGTCGACGGCACACGTTGCCCTCCCCTCCATCTGATGGTGCCGAGAAACAGGCTCACAAACACGTCTCTGTGCAACATCAGCGTGCAGGGGCTGCCTCACCTACGAGCCCGTGGGAGAAGGCAGGGGGGAGTTATAAAAAAAGACAAAAGGCAATTTTCCAGGAAGGAAAACATTGCCAAACTATGAGCAAAGAGGTTCGCAGCACACCAGAGCAGAGCAGCGAGCCAGCTGGGACAGTTTTTCAGCTTCACCTCTTCACAGCAGATCTGCCCACCGGGGGCAGCCCCCAGGGCATCCCCCACCCAACTCCCCCGAGCAGGGGCATTGCTCCGGGCATCGGTACCAACGCATTCGTGCGGCCAAAAGAAAACCGCCCCTCGCAACCGAACAGCAGCCGAGGTGCTCACCTAACACATGGCAAACAGTTCTTTTTCTGCCCCGGGTTGCCCGAAAATATCTAGCAAGAGTTATTTTTAGGACATTAATATGGATTGGGAAATGGATCCAAGGGGGAGAGAAAAGCAATTTTATTTTGGCTTGTGCCTCCGCTGGCTCTATTGCACGTTTTGCTGGCTTTTTCAAGCAGCATTTCCACCCCCCTTTTTTTTTTTTTAATTTTATTTTTTCCCTCCCCTCAGGAGGGCGGCTCCACAGAACTGGAGCAAGAAAAGCAGACCTCCTTTCTACACCTCATTCGGCAATTACATCAGCCCCAGGCTCCCCACCTGCCCGGTTTCCATAGCGATTACACAAAGCACACAATGACATCAGCTGGCATGACATCAGCTCTTTGAGCGCAAACAATACAAGAAGAACTACTTTGTGTAAGGCCTTTGCTCGGAGGCCGCGTTCCTGGGAGCCGCTGATGTAATGCTAACAGGTGGCTCCTCCAAAAGAAAAAGGCGGAAAGAGGAGAAACGCAGCCACGTATTCCCCCCTGCCTCGCCCGCAAAAAAAAAAAAAAAGCGCACGTTTGTGTTGTACCGGGATGCTTGGAGTCATGCAACGCATAGAGACGGGCCAAGTGTTCAGACTCAATTGCACTTTGTTAAACGCAAGCCAAAAAAAAACCCCAAAAAAACAACAACAAAAAAATCCCAGGAAGGGGGAGAGCTATGCTGAAGTTACTAGAAAGAGCTACACTAGCCAAAATTAATGCTGAATGTCACCATCCCAATAATGTTATTTTTAAAAATAGAAAAAAAAAAAAAAAAAGAAAAAAGTTATTTGTCTTTAACATGCTCTTTCACCATGATCTAGCACAGGAAGATTTTAGAACAGAGCAAAACATGCCGTCACACGGGCTCTGGATCAGACACAGCAAAGGGCTCTGATGCCTATGTGCTGAGTACTGCAGCTCCAAACGTCCGTGTGCCTGTCCACAGGGTGGGACCCACCCAGGGCCATCTCTGTGCCCTACGCAGTACTCGATGAGCACGAGAAACACAGTGTAGGTTACAACCATCTGAGCCCCTCTAATACAAGTGCCCTTCATAATGCCCAGACTTCCGTCCTTCACATGTGGCTAGTGACTAATTTTCCCAGAAATCCTTGAATTGCCCACAAAACACAGAGTATTCCCCCCTGCCTCGCTGTACACAGGACACAGAGCAAACAGATCTGCCTCTCGCTAGGTTGTTACAACAGGGGACCAGGATAGAAGGAAGAACAAGGACAAAAATAATACCTGAGCTTGATTTCCAGCTGTAGCACTGGGCCTTGACAGGGCCTGAGAAGCCATCTCAGCCTGCTCAAAACAAACAAGACTATGGTCCCCAAGCTAAAGTGTCCGAAGTCTCATCCAAACCAACAGCCCCAGCTTAGAGTCTGAGCTAAAGACTAAACCCTAACCCACACCCCCATCCTTCTGTATAGGCAAGCAATCCATTCAGCTTAAATATTAAGCAATAACCAGAGCACACTGGGATTCCAAAGTAAACCCCTGAAAAAATCGGTTGCTTTAGTGACTCCAGAGCAAACACCCATTTTTTCCACCTCTCCTGCAGCCTTCTGGGAGTAGGTGGCCACAGGCAGAGGTACCTTCATCCCTCAGGTGCAGATACGCTGATGGTGTGGCAGACACCATCCTGCTTCACCAGCTGCCTTGTAAGAGACAGCAGAGCTGGAGAGTCCACAGCAAGCTCTTTCCTCACCACCTATGTCCTCCTTTTGTGGCCTCTGCCTGCCCTGTTGGCAAGAAGACACTATTACTCCTGCTACCAGCTCTTCCTCAGTGTGAGCTTTGGTCCAGCAGATGAGAACAGGAAGGACAAGAAACCACTACGTTGTGCAGAGCTCCTCTGTTATCACTGCATCCAGAAGAGATCAAAGGGTACGGGGCAACCTCCACCACTCCAGCAGGAGTATCAGGTCAAAGGATGGGAAGGCAACCCCAAATACGCCGTGTGGAAGATGCCAAAACAAGTGGAATGCCCAAACATATAATAGCCTCACCCACAATTTATTTCCTGACATTCACCAGTGAAGAGGTCATCTTTCCTAATGTCAGTCCACATACCCCCCTTGTCCTTGCTCTCCTCCCTCACGTGGGTAGGGAATTAAAAAGTCAGCTCAAGCAATATTAAAAGTTCCATACACAAGCAGCTCTCAGAGCAAACGTCCCTGAAACAACGCATTACTGGGAAGAGGATTACTAACCTGACAGGCTCAGAGACATGAGCAAGGGAGGACTGGATGAGAACACTGGTACCCAGAAAGGAAGCAACAAGATGCAGTCACGGAGGGAAGCTGAGCTCTGAAGCCAACAGAAGGAGCTTAGCGTAGATCTGCACCACCATACAAGTCACACAGGTCCCAAAACATGATCCAGACACCTCATGAGGGCTGTTCCCTTAATCTACTCCCACCATGCTCACCACACACGATCCTTGCTCCTAGCTGATTTATGAGGCACTAGCATAATTTAAGTGGAGCTCATGCATGCATAATGCTCAGGTTTTTCTAAAGTTTGAGACTACGTCCCAAAAAACGTCCAAGCAAAGTTCATTATGACCAGTCAGAAAGAGCCTAAGAGGGATGGGCTTTCCACATGAAGGTAAATACAATGTACAAGATACTCAAGCACATCTGTATTCCTTTGTCAAGCAGCTGCTATACCAGCATTTAAAGTCTTTGTGCAGCGGGGGAGAGGAGGTGCAAGAGAATATGGTGTGAGCAGAGAGGAGGCCAACACACACCTACTGCAAGCCTAGTCTAAAGAGTTGATTCATTAAACTCAGCAACAACCAAGACACACCACTGCTACTGACAGCAACTCCAGATCACGAGGAAGCTCAAGGCACGGATGCAGAGACTCCACTCGTGGTTGTAACAGAAGCTGCTTTGTGGTTGAAGCTGCTCAGGCCTTCCCAAAGCTGGGGCATGAAGGAAGCACTACAGAAGGCGGTAACAGGGGTGTGGAGAAGCACAACCTGGTAGAAGCCTGAAAGCATAAAAGTACGCTGTATTTTAAAAGCAGTTTTTCAGCTGCTATTTGTAAGACACAGAAAGCCTTCACTATATAAAGACAGCCTAAGCAGAGAGGCAATAATATAACGTATCTACCAGGAAAGACCACTAGCATGCACAGCAGTGCGGTCTGAACGATGGCCACAAAGCCTCGACTCAGCTTTGTCGCCACCTTTTTGCTGTCGCAAACCGAAATGCCAGCAGCTAGATAAGCCACCAACATTCGCTTCTACAGAATGTCATGCTTGTAACCTGTCTCTTCTAGCTTTAAACACACCACAGAGCTTTAATAACCAAAGCACAGCAAAAAGCCTGAACCGCCCCAGCCAGTTTGATGCAGCCCACGCATGGATGCGGAGAACATACCAAGTGCTTTTGTGCATGCTCTGCTCCAAAACAGCTGCCGGGCAGGCTTTCAGGGGCTGAACGTACCCAAATCCCAATGAAGATGGACATGCAAAGATGCCCAGGGCAGCGGGGAACCCAAGGTATTTCTTACATAGGGAAATGAATCAATGAAGCAGGACCTTTCACAGCAGATGGCCTTGCCTACGATCGAGTGGAACACAACAGAAGATCGAGGGCTCTTGCTCACCACTGATGCAAGAGCCAGATACGTTTGCACTTATCACTGTGTGACATCTCCCAACATCCTGCCCTGCCAGAACAGTTAGTGAGCGACAACAGACTTCAGATTGTACAAGACCTCAAAACTTTGAGGAAGTCTCAAGCCAGCGCTGTATGTGCTCCAGCTATTCATGCTTGTTTGTTCAAGTTCTTTGCAGCCATCTGCCCATCAACATGTCACTTAATGCTCCTCAAAATCTCCTGCTGAGCAGCACTCGGGCAGCAGCTGCACACAGATTTCTCAGCTCCGAAGCCACCCAGGAACCCGGGGCTTGCACCAGCACCAAGAGGCCAGGTGAGCAGCTGGACAGGAGCCAGAGCAGCTCTGAACAAATAAAAAAAAGACAAGCAGTATGGTGCTTGCATAAAAACCATGCCAAACAGGGCGTCTGTCATTTACCATCGGAAGAGGGCAAACACAATGCAAACAGGCACAAAAGGTACGGCAGAAACCAGGCAACCAGCTTTTACGAGGGACCGTGACCTTGCAATAGAAACACTAATCTTCAAAGAAAGGAAGAAAAACAAACCTTACCTACACACATTTTATACTTGTGATTTTTTTTTTTTTGGTAAGAGAAGATGGAGAATTAAAGTACCAGGAGCACAGTAACACTTGCCCTCTTTCTCTGTCTTTTCTTTGGCACCACTTTCAACTCTCACTGGTGTTCTATGGATGCGTGACTATAAGCAAACCAGGACGTGGGTTTACAATACGTTTTGGTAATTTGCAATATGTTTCCTATCTGGAAACAGGCTCTTACACCACAGTAAAGGGATTAAGCGACCTTGTTCCCCCTACAGTAAGAAAGTATACAGAGAGGCAGTTACCACAAAATAGCCTCACCATAAAGCAATACCTTTGCATTACCTCATCGGCAAAGCCATACTTTGTTCTGAGCGGGGCAGGTACTGGGTGTTCCCGCTACAATTACAAACAGGAACATATTTTTATACATGACAGAGTGCAGATGCGGGATCTACATTTAGACAGAACACGTGGTCCTGGGAGACAAACAGACCTTTTATGCAGCTTTCAAAGCTGTCCAGGCGGATTTCTGGATCTGCTCATCCTCGATTACAAAACCACAAAGCCATCTCAAAAAAAAAAAGCACACATGCGCAAAAAGAGCAGAAATCCCAGGATACTGTGAAGTATCAGCAGAAGGGATGTTCAGTCTGTAACTTCCCTCACTCTTGAATTGCTGGGCTCTTGTGGGAGGGAACAGCGGAAAATTCAGCAATACTGGGGTTCTGGCCACCAAAAACTTCACTCACTCAGGAACAAAGCCAAGTTTTAAAACACTCACTTGGCAGGTACCCTGTCAGTACCAACACAGCAAACCGAGCTCCTGTGACAGCGCTTGAGTGTGTTTAAGGTCAAAATGTTACAGCTATAATTTGGGGCACAGGATGGAGACATTCAGAAAATTGGGGTATATCTGTTTAAGACGACACTTTGAATTTGTGCAAGTACAGCCTGTTCCTTTAAACCTGTGACCTCATTTATTTACATTACTTCAGAAAAGCACTGCCAGAAGCAACAGCTGATGACAGTCTCATGTATTTTTCCACTAAGACAACAATTAAACTGCTCCTGTGTTATTAATGAACAGATGACTTTGTGTCAAGTTGATTCAAAGTGCAGGATGCCTCAAGGTTAAGCAAATGTGACTCTGGCACGTAAAAACAGAGGCCAGGTACTGCCAGCTGCTTCACCCACCTGGTGCTGCACCCTTTTCCCACCCATGCAGGAGAGTTTGGGGCCCCGGGCCACCCCTGTGCCGTGCCACCAGTGGTGCCCAGAGGTCCTGCTGCAGGCTGTCATGTTGGTGCTGAGCCACCCCTGCCTTATTGCCAGCGTTCAGGCAGCTCCTGCACCACAGCAGGTCATGCTGCGGACTGTAGCACCACGCTCGAGTGAGATGCACTTACCTTTGAGCACCGTGCTTACCTTCTTTCATTAATGTCACATATTCTTCCCCTTTGGCTCAGGTTACCGTCCCTACGGTCAGGCAGCATCACCTTCCTTGTGCTGACCTTCACATGACGGGTTTACAAAGGGCTGAAGCTGGGCAAGCTTATTTGGAGACAAGGTCTTGTCCCCAGGTCACAGGTCTATGGGAGGGCTGCTTTCCCACGGAAGAAGAACCAGTGAGCACAGAGGTACCACTCCCCATCTGACACATGTTCACTTTCAGCTACAAATTCACCACAGCTTGCTTGCTTCCACCAAAGAAAAAAGGAGCTGTACAGGCTGAAGCAGAATTCAGCCCGTACAGGCCAGACCCACCCTCAGGATGTGGACAACCACCCAGACCATCTCTTCATACCACCGACCAACACAGCTGTGTCTACAGAAGTTCATGGCTGTGCACAAAGGATCTCCTGTATAGGCCATAGCCAAATTTAAAGCCCACTACCTTATCTCCAACACCATCAGATGCCATAGAGTAAGTAAAAGAAAGAGGAAAGTCCTTAACTCTCCATATTTCTTACGCAGTACTCAGCCTCAAGCAGGGGCAGGCCTACTGGGTACCAAAGGCGCTAGCAGGGAGGGCATGGAAGACACTGGGGGTGCACCCATAGAGAATGAGAGCCAAAACCACCTCGCAGTGCAAGATCTGGCCACTACACTTCCCCACAGATGTTGCTGGCACCATTTTAGTCATAGCAAAGATGGCTCATAGTTCATACTGGGGATCATTCTCTGCTCATCTTGAGGTACTGAAAGAAGAGATGCCCAAATTTCTGAAACACCACAAGACAGCCACTTTCCTCATCCATGCAGGGCTCCACTCACTGTGGCAAAGAACTGTGCTTCCCACACCTCTTCTAGAACAACAGGGCTAATCCAAGCAGGTCATTGTAGAGGTGTTCCTGCTCCCTGAGACAGATGTCCTCCTCACCACAGCTGCTGCTGAGCAGCACTCAGGGCCTGCCCTCACTGCTGTACAAAGCTCAGCATGGTTGAAAATATTGTATTTGGCCCACACAGCAGGAAGCTGAGATGAGAAAGGCAACTCCCTTCTGTCAGAAGGGGTGGGGATCTATCAGACCACACTCATCCAGGTGACATTAGAAGTTGCTCCTTTGATTTCAAGGAAGTTGTGGCTTGTTTTTTTTGTTCTTTGTTTGTTTTTAAAACACTGGAGGGAGATTTATGTGAGGTTAAGCCCACAACAGAGGGGAGCCCATCCTTCTGCAGTACAAGGAGACCACAGTGACACCAGGACTGCCTTACACATTCCTCCTGTTAAAGAAGAGGGGGAAAAAATAAAAAAAACTCCCATGCTTTTACAACAGAAGTATCCACATTTACATCAAGAACCTATATTGGACCCCTGTTTTCCAAAAATCAAAGGCACAACTGAAGGTTTTTCTACTTCTATTGCTACCAGCAAGCAGAACAGATCTGACTTCCTGGTCCTGCAAGCGTATTTCCCACCTGTCTGCAGGAGGTTCAGAAGACCCATTGCAGGGTTTCTTTCCTTATCACCCACACGGCATTCAGCATCAGACTTGCCGCAAAAGATTAAGCTTAAAACAAACAAAAAATAGTAAAAGTAAACATAGTTCACAATGCACAGCTTCCACCTCGATACACTCAATCTAATCTAGTCTCTCCCTCTAATCGAGCTGCCAACGGCACTTCAAAAAAAGGCAAAACCCTGCATTCCGGAGAACTTGCAAGGTCAGGTTTTTTCCATGTGGGAACTATCCTGAGAGGTCGGCTTGTACACAAATTCTGGCCTTGAGGAGTTACAAGCACATCCTTGACACAACCTCTTTGAGGTCCCTTTAGAAGTCAAGAGCATGACGCCAGATAAAGAGGAAAGGTTTCCCGTCCACACTGCGGCACGTGCACGTGTGTTTGCATGTTAATTCCAATTTCATGTTGCTACGGCTCATGCCACTTGTCACAGCACATCCTCTCCCACCAGCCTTCGCAGTCCCTGGTCTCATCAACTTACACAGGGTATAGAGCAGCTGGCTGCCCTAGGGACACATCCCAGGAGACAGACAGGTCACAGAAAACCCCTTCCCCTGCCAGAGATGCTGGCTCTGCCCAGCTCCACTCGGCTCCTCCTGCCTCACCACCACTTGCTCTCAGCCACGTTCTCACCCCAACGCCTTCCACACCTCAACACACAGCTTGCTTCTTTCCACCATCAGCTCTCGCCCCTTCACTTTTCCTCTTCTGAGTGCAACCAGATCACAGAATAGTTTGGGTTGGAAGGGACCCTCAAAGTTCATTAGTCCAACCCCCTGCAATGAGCAGGGACATCTTCAACCAGATCAGGTTGCTCAGAGCCCCGTCCAGCCTGGCCTTGAATGTCTCCAGGGATGGGGCATCTACCGCCTCTCTGGGCAACCTGCTTCAGTACTTACCACCTCCATTGTAAAACATTTCTTCTCATGTCTCGCCTGAATCTCCCCTCTTTTAGTTTAAAACCATTACCCCTTGTCCTATCACAATAGGTCCCACTAAAATGTCTGTCCTCATCCTTCTCTTAGGCTTCTTTTAAGTACAATAACGACTCCCTGGAGCCTTCTCTTCTCCAGGCTGAAGAACCCCAGATCACTCAAAATTAGTTCCAACTAAAAAACAAATTATATATATATTTATACACACATAAATATATTTGTCATGGTTTAACCCAAGCTTGCAATATAACCACAATAGCCACTCACTCACCTCCCTCTCCACCCCCCAAAACATGGGAGAGAATCTAAGGGGAAGAGAGAAACTTGGATTGAGATAAACACAGTTTAATAACAAAATAATAATACACTGCTAGTAAATATATATAAAAAAATAGAATATAAAATAAAAGATAATCAATGCAATTCCTCATAAACTCTGTCCACACCAAGCAGCCACTTCCAGAAAAGCAGCACCTGGTCCCAACAGCTGATCCCAGAGAGAGAAAAAAAAACAAGGAAAAAGGCAGAAAGGCCCAGAGGCCTCTGCAAATGGCAGGATGACAAAAGGCTGAACTAATGAAAGTCCAAAACAGAACTCTCCCAGCTCTGACAAAAAGAGCAAAGAAGGCAAAGAAGCAAGAGGACACTGAAAGATTCTGACCCTCCTTTAAATCTGAAGCATGACACTGATGGCACGGAATACTCTCACTGATCAGCCTGGATGTCAGTCAAGCTCTGCCCCATCCATGCCCCTCTTCCTTGATGCCTCACACCTGTGGGCAGAGCACTCAGAATGTCCTTGGCTCTCAAACCAGAGCAATTAGAAACATTAACTCTGTCTGGGGTGTTATCTCTTGTTCTCAAACTGAGATCAAATAATGACTGTGCTACCTATGAAAAAGAAAGGTTTCTAACTGCATGAAGAACACTAATTCATTTTCAGTCAAACCAGCACAATATTTCAACCTGCTGCTACATAACCTTTCTTGGGATTTCAGTTTGGGATTTTTGTCTCAAACTTAGTTTTAACTCAGACCCTAAGTTTTGGGCCCAGGTGACACATGCAAGTCCCACACACCCATTCCGTACCTTACTCACCAGCTTTTCCAAGAGATGTCACTAACTTCTGGACTATTTAGCAGCCCATCAAGAAGCCACTGTGAATACTTGTAGACCGTATCTCTGAAATCAAGACAGTGGTTCCAGCTTGCAACTGGAAATCCCCCCTATGTTGAGTTAATGCAGAATCTACACATTTGAAAGGAGAAAAAAAAGTATTCACGGGAAAATAAACCACATGACAGTATCGTTCATAGAGCTGAGTTATCCTTGGGGAATGGTCAGGAAGGTGAAAGAGGAGAAGGCCTGCTCTGGATTGGTATAAGGATTAAGCTATACAATAACGCGATTAGGAACGAGACAAGAAACCACACATCCCAAACACACTACGGTGATGATTCTGCAGTGACAGATGAAGACCGGACTTACCCTCCCTGGAGGGCAAACATTTATAGCAGAAACTCAAAATTAGACACATTACAACTTCTCATAGCAAAAGTATGCGTTCCCGTGGGGATGCAGGCTAACATGAAGTCCAATTAAATAATCACTGGAAATGTCAGCGTAAACCCTGAAGGAATACATACTTCTACTGCGAAATGCTCCCACTGGAAATCATATTAACAAAAAGGTCATCAAGAAATGCTAAAGCTATGTACAAAGGAGGCTGGGGAAGTGACGGAGGGAGGGAACATAAACTGTTTTAATGCAATAAAGATACCACAAATGGTTTTATATTGGCAAAGAGCCACGACTCCGTTTTCACAGACAGAGGTAGAGCAGACCAGATTTTCCCAAAACACCAGGTTTGGCTTGTTGTTTAACCTGTTACCAGTTCTCTCGCTGCCCATCGCCAGGTCCATCCCTCGAGCACCTGGCCCACTCGTCCTGGGGACAGCCAGGACACCAGCACAGCACAGAGGGCTTTGGCTCGGCACGCCTGAAGAGGCAGAGGAGCCCTGGCACCGTGTCAGACATCTGCCATCCCGGATACGTAGGAGCGGACGTTTCTGTTTTAATTCACGTGTTTTAGAGAACACTGACATTTTCGTGTTTTAGCCATCCATTTATTCACTCTACCCTTTTAAGGGCAACCTCTTCAGGACGGGTTCTTTCTAACAACAGAGCAGGCTGCTTTGTTTCTCCTGAGGATAAGCACAGGCTTTTTTCCAGTCCAAACCACTGCTCCTCCATGTCAGAAACACCAGCAACATTTGCATCAATATGAAAAGAAAACAGGGTGCTGATATACCACACGAGCGTTCGGGAGTGCCATCCATCCCTGCTGGATCTAAACTCTTTTTTTAAAGTTAAGAGCTTCTGTGCTTTTGGCTAGAAATGATATCTGGCTCTGATTTGACACTTTCCAGCAAGGCAATTTCAAAGCACATGAAGAAAACCCAGAGAAAGTAAAGGCTGCTCTCTCGACACATCCCAGTGCCACACCATCCAAAAATAAAAGCAGCAAACGACTGGAAGTAGCATGGTGCAAGCCAGCCCCAACACGGTCAGAAACTTCTAAAATCGCAATCCTAATGGTCAGAGAGGCAAGGGTAGACCCTAAAACCCCCGAAAAGCACCAGAAAGTTGACCCAGTTTGTAGCCATATACTCCAGAGAAGACCACAAAAAAAAAAGAGAGAGAGAGAGAGAGAGATTTACAGAATCTAGACCTAAATAGCAATCAAACAAGGAATCTCTTCAACCAGATCAAAACCAACCTGGGTCTCTTTGTCTCCACAGGTGAGTTAACGCTAATGTTTCCCAGGAAGCATAAACACTGTGCTACCCCTCAGAGCTGTCATGCTGCCTTACAGAACTAACACAAACACCCACGAACCCAAGACTAACCTCACATTAAACAATCATTACGTGGGTTTAGGACCTAAAATATGCCTGCAAATTCTAAGCAGTGGCAAAAGGCTTATTCTTAGTTTCCATCAACTGAATAGATTCTAATTATTTTAGCAGAGACCAAGAAGAATCAGAGCCCATCACCAACACAGTACAGGTCAACTGCTCCAATAATAGCTTTTGCTTTAAAACATTATTGGTCAACTGCTTTCATAAAGCTTAATGTCACACTACGGCACAATAAACTGGAGACAACCAATTCACCCAATATGGCAGAAGTTTAGAAGTTATCTTCTTTTTCCAAATGTCTAAGCCATTGTAAAAAAAAAAATATATATATATATATGTGTGATAATTCATGTGTGGACAAGGAGTAACATTTGTTCTACTTTTTATTACCTTTAATTAAAAGCAGTTCTTCTCTGTTGCAGCAAATTAAGTGGGAATTAACTCAGGCTCACTGTAGGCTTGCTAAAGCTAAAGCATAGTAAAAGAGGTGGAATCACCACATTCACATCACTTTTAAAAAAAAAAATTATTATTTACTTTTTCCAATTTCCTCCTTCAAAGCCACCACCTTAGAAACAGAGTGATGCACACAGGCAAAGCAGCACCCAACCCTAGCAGCAACAGTGGCTCCCAAGCCCGCCCACCCACTGAACACATTCATGTCCCCCTAGCAGAAGGTGATGACAGATTTATAGTCACCCCAGGCCCCTCTGGTGAGGACAGCCCAGCTCAGGGACACATGAGCTGGCTGGACCCCATCCAAGGGAGCTGCGGGCTGGACAAGGCTCACGTTGCCCCAAGCAGCAGCAATCGGAGGCTCATTCCTTCAGGCCAAGAGGGACTAGGTGGCAACCAGACCTAGAATCATAGAATCAAGGCATGGTTTGGGTTGGAAGGGACCTCAAAGACCATCCAGTTCCAACCCCCGTGCCGTGGGCAGGGACACCTTCCACCAGACCAGGCTGCTCAAAGCCCCGTCCAACCTGGCCTTGAACACTGCCAGGGATGGGGCATCCACCGCTTCTCTGGGCAGCCTGTGCCAGCGTCTCACCACCCTCCTGGTGAACAATTCCTACCTTATATCTAATCTAGATCTACCGTCTTTCAGTTTAAAGCCATCATCGCTTGTCCTATCGCAACGTAGAAGATCCCAGTTGCTCCCCACAGACTTGCTGGCTCAGGTCTCTCTGCATGCACTCCCCTGGGACATGCTCTTGGGGACACCACTAAAAACAAGTGCCAGGAGATCATAAGCTTTTGCCCCTTCTGGATCTTGGTTTCTTCACTGGGAGTGCAGCTTTCCTTTAGAAAAAAGGTAACCTGCTCACCCAAGCAGAGAAAAACATGAAAATGAATTTTAAATTTTTAAGAGAACAAAAACACCCTGGAGGGAAATCAGAGCCTGCAGTTTATCACTTTAGCAAAGACGTGCTGTTGGGGGAGGAGGGGAAGGGGGTTCTCGCAAGCCTCTCTCCAACTTTCTGCAATAGGCAGCTGTGGCGTTCCAGGCACTGCCGGGACGGTGGATGAACCTGGATGAGCCACCCTTAACACTGATCACAACAAGAGAGACGAGCCCAGTGTTACAAACGGCACAGAGGACAGGAAAAGAAAACACAGACAGATTAAAATTACTTGTCCAAGGCTTCACAAAAAGTCTGTTGTGTATGCTCAGTCACAGAGGGAGAATAACCATTGAAGGGCCTTGGCCAGAGCTCCCCTGGCCCTGAGACCGCCCTGCTATCTAGGCACAGAATTATCCTCCTAGCCAGATCACCCCTTCTCTGTTCCACGTGGAAGATACACTTCTCCCATCTCTCCTCTCCTTCAGGCCCCAAAAAGATGCTGCACAGGTCCAGAACCAAGTCAGAGACCACTTTCTGAAGACACACGCTCCTGGGGAAGCAACGTCTTTCAGAGCAGGGGAAGACACCAAAACCAACCTCCAGCAGGCTGAGATGCTTCCAGATGTGAAGTTGTCTTAATCACAGATATTAATTGAAGCAAAGAGTTTCCTGTACTAAAAAGTCACAAGGCATTTAAAAAAAAAAAAAAAAAGAAAAACAAAAACCAAAACACCCTGTGGCTTCACTACTGCAGCACTGATCTGCCACCCCACACAGAAACCACAAGTACCCCAGGACTTTCCAGCTGCAGAAATAACTTCGCTGAACCCCTCCTGCTCGCAGCAGCCCCCGTTCTGCCTCCACACAGGCTGTGCTGAGAGGCACAGTCAGGAGTGGTGGCCAAACCCAAAAGCGCTGGTGCGCACGTGAGCTTTACCACCACTGCCACCACCGCTCATTGCATCCAGAGCAGGTGAGAGGCAGCCACCTGGAAGACCTGCCAGCTGAAGCAGAAGCAAATGCAATGCTCAAGACCTTTATCCAGCCTCCTCTCGACAGGGCTCTTTGCCAGCTCTGACTTTTAGGGGAGGAGGGGAAAGGTGATATCCATGATACCCACCGCTCTTCTTCAAGCCCCAGGTCACCAAACACCTTTCTGATAACAAGAACCTCAAAAATAATTTTAATTTTTACAGTACAGAGGTGTTTTTTAAAATACTGAGGACAGATTCAGGTGAGTATCTAGAAACAAAGCTCCAGGCAAACAACTGCTCGCAATAATTCAGGTCAGCCTTGTGATTTCTGTAGCCAGCGCTCTCGCAGGCCCACCACAGACTTCCCAACAAAGCCAAGGCACCACACACAATCTTATCTTGCTCACAAAGGGACCATGCATTAGGCCATCTTCATAGATTACCACAATCTATTTCTTTAAACAGCCTGACTTCCATAATCCTGCAAGACCATGCTGAATATTTGAGAAATAGTTCTCCCCTGGTTGGCTGGTAAACATGCAAAACAGAAAAATGCTAAGACTGTGTGCAGGCTGCTCCTATTTATGGATTTATAGCATTTCTTCACTTCAGAGTTGCTTGTATAAATTTATTTAAAAATTATAATGTGGCTTTTTACAGAGTAAAGAAAGAGTCATAGGCTAAAGACAATGGCTGATCCCTTGCTTCAAAAGGCATTGTAAAGCCAAGGTAATCCCACTAAAAACTTTCATGCTCTCAAGCGTAGTAAAAACATGGGCTGCTGCTTTGGAGGAAAACAACCCACGTACAGGTCCCAAAAAAACCCCAAAAAACTCTATCTGTATTAGTTAACATCCAGACACCACTCAGACGTCAAATACATCTATTCCTCCATGCTGAGTCTCTCAGAAAGGCTGTGCTCACCCTTAAGAATAACAAGCCAGAAGACACACCAACAAGCAACTCCATAAAGATTTTACTAGTGGAGTGTCTCACCTTTGAGAGGGCAAGGGCAGCACATGAGACACTGGGCTCATTATAACCCAACGCCTGCCTACCAGGAACATTGCAGGGGATGTTTTCCCCCCAGTTTAAACAGAGCTGGAGCCAGATTTTTCTTTACAAGCATCAGAGATATGTAACACTTTGCTTCTTGACTCGCAGTTTGGTTTCCAAAGGTCTAAGAAGCTGTAGAGCTAAAAAAAAAAACCAAACCAAAACAAACCACCAAAACACACACCAAAAAAAACCAACAAACAAACGAAGCCCCAACATATATATATATGTGTGTATATAATCTTTCCTGTTCCTCTTTTTCCAAGGGAGCGTCATTGCTCGGAATAACAGTTAAAATATGACAGGCACTGTGGCAAGGCAGCACGTTGGACTCCCAGGTGCCATCGTCTGGGAGGAGATGCTACACATCCCAGCCCCGTTGAACAGGCAAAGTTTACAGGTGCACTCCTCTGCAGAAATATCCCCCCTGGACTATAGAAAAGACTGTGGTCTCCAACCACACTATTACCCCCTATATGCAAACGGAATAGACACATACAACCAATTTTCATGTGTTACAGACAATGAGATTATCTATTCCAGTGGAGACATGCTTTTTAAACTCCAGCAATCAGAACCTGAAAAGGTGAAATCTCAGCCCTAACAGAGCCAGGAGAAGTTTCTTCCCCAGTGACTGATGGGGCCAGATTTCCTCTGCAGCACAGAAGGAACAGAGTTTTAAACACACTGGAGGTTTCACATGCATTACTTAACACTTAAAAATACACATTTCTCTGCTACAACCATGACCTAATCATTATTCAGTGGAGATCTCTGGTGGAAATAAGTGCCAGGCACACGTTTTGTTGACCATTGCATCAAGTTTCACTCTCAAACACATTTGTGCAGTGTAATCCCATTAGTACTTAAAGTAACACCTACACAGTTAAGTTATATAATTAATAATAATAATTAATAATTTATTTGCAATAGATTATGACCAGGTCAAGTATTCCAAAGGCAGTTGATCATAGCATTTTGCACAAACATGGGACAACATAAATCAGGCACTTACTCCTTTTATAGGCATCTCGGTCCCTCTGTAGTTGTTTCAACTTTGCTGATATGCGACTTCGGTGTGGTAAGAGATCTGAAGCTATTCTTAGACCATGGCAGAAAGCATGAAGTGGTTTGCTGGCAGGTCTCATACTCCCTGCTATAACGAGAGCAAGCCACTTCATTTATTTCCCTGTTATATGAGCAATGAGAAGACTGAAAGCCAGTGCATAAATAAGCTTCTCAGACCAGGAACAAGAACAGAGAAGTAACCAGTTTTTATCGCCACCAGCCTGTTCCTCTCCATCCCCCTTGTAGCAGTCAAGCTATCGCTTTACAGATAGAGGAAAAAAAAAAAAAAAAAAAGACGATTATTCACCAAATTACATTTTGCACCCCTGATTTTGTATTTGGTGTTTCCCTGCAGTTAAATACAGGAGCCTTTAAACACTAAAAAACTAAACACAAGATTTGGGGGGCTCACAGGGCTCCTGCTGCTGGGATTCAAAGGCAGAGGAAGACAGGCAGGATAAAGACAACACTGCTAGATACCAGCCAGGGAGACAAAGGCAACTCTTTGTGCCTTAAAAGTTGTCAAAATTTATTGACACAGAAGCTTCCCTTTCTCATTTTTGTTACATCTGTAGATTCAATTTAACTTGGAAAAGAAATGCTCAACCCCACACCTAAATGTTTCATTCTGGGTAAAAATAATATATTTTAATCTGAATGCAAATCAATTTCCCACTTCCTATTTTTAGGTCCCAGCAGCAAACTCAAGCACACAAACCCCCAAGGCTCTGGGCCACTTTTGCTGCGAGCTGAGGTGCTCAGGGAAGGCAGGGGTGGGTTTGCAGGGAGAAAAAAGGGGCACAAGCCAGCCGAGGAGGAGCAGGGCTTCTGAACCACGCTCTCCCTCCCCAAATTCAGCAACAGCTTTGCCACTTGCCTCAAGCAGAAGGGACGCTGGGCTCACATCACTGGTTTTTCCTCCTCTCCTCCCAAAACTAAGCAAAACCAACGACAACAAAGAAACATCCACAAAAACGGAGGCCTTTAGGTTTCAGTAAGCATGTAATACCATGGTCTAGCACAAAGGTATGGAGGTGCAGGGGGGGAAACATGACTTTTTCCTATTTTGTATACAAACAGGCCGAGCGGCAGCTTCAGGCCTGACAGATTAGGCTGCTAGAGGCTGTGTAGCAGCGCTATGAAGTACATGATTTTTTTTTTCCTCTTCATTTTGTAAAAATGGGGAGTCATGCCTGTCTCAGATGCTGTTGTTCCCTGTGAACAAAGAAATAAGCAAATCGTTGCTTCTAAAGGACTTAAATCAAAATTATGCAAATGTTGTATTTATGACCAAAAAAAATGCTCCATATTAAAGGAAGCAGCAAAGAGTCATAGGAAGGGAAGAACAGAGGTCTTAAAAATCTCCCTGTGCTACAGCATACAAAACCCCAGCACTGTCTTGTCAGAGTGCTAGTTTACACATTAGTCTGCTACATTAAAAATAAATCAGGCCATCTCTTTTTAACTTGAGCCTAATAAGGTGCCCCATACATACATTTATCTATAGATCACGGCCTGGCCTTTGGAAACCGCACAAAGTTTCTCCGCTGCTTTAAAAGACTCAAGCACCTAAAACCTAAATGCACACGGGGCCACGTCACTGCCCCAGCGCGCTGTAAGCCAAAGCCGTAACTCAACCCTTGGCTTTGCCGATCGGATTCGCCCCACAACACGACACCCCGCCACGAAAACAGCAACGGGGCTGCGGGCTGACAGGCAGCACCAAACATGGAGAAGGTGGCACCGGATCAGGGGGACATAAACTTGGACGGCCAGGCTAGCAACCAGTGTTTGCAAACACAACACGGGGGAATCAGATGGGCCGGCAATAACTTAGGGCCAGATTGCGGCGAGCGAGAGAAATGGCCCGAAATAACAAGTGGAGGCAAAGAGAGCCCTCCAGCTACCCCCCGGTTTCATTTCGGTGCCTGAACCCAGGGGTGTGTAGGCACCAGCTCCCGGGCTGCTGAAGCATGATGGACAAAACGTTATCTGACAAGTGAAACTAAATAACGAGCACCAGCACCGCTCCTCTAGCTCGGAAACTTAACCACAACCTTCCCAAACGCTGCTTTATTCCATGCTTGACGCCATTTGACCCCAGTTCAAGCTCCACTGCAATGGCGGGGAGTTAGGGTGATGGGGAAGCCCCTGGTTACACTGCCCCAGGTGAGGTCTGCTCTGGCCCAGCTGATCACACATCCAAAAAGCAAGAGGATTTGGGCTTCCTCTGTCTTCCAGCACCTTTCCGGATCTGTTGGCAGAACAGTCTGAGGAACGTGATTCCTGCTAAGCAGATCTTTGAGGCAGACGCTAACAACTCCTCCGTGGTTGAAAACCAAAAATGGCCCAAGGAACCCCACAAGTGCCCAGTTAAACCCAGCACAGCAGCCAGGGGCAGCAACCAGCGCTGGAAGGTGGGAGAAGGGGCTGCCCACACAACCCGACACGTCGGTGCTGCCCAACTACAGTTCTGTGGCTCCACATCAGCCAGGGCCTCTTACTGCAGGTACTGAAAACCTGCCAGCCTGAGGCCCACAGGAGCCTCGGTGTGTTCAGAGGAACACAGAGGGAAGACACCCTCAGCATCCCCCTTCTCTAAGGACAGGAAGTCTTGCAGCCTACAACCACATATCTACTTGTAAGGGCTGTACGACAGAATGACTACGGGAAGAGACACAGAACTTCAGTTGTAACCTCACCTTCCGAAGAATCTCATGGGGTTGTTTTGTTTGTTTGTTTTTTAAACACACAAATGGTACCACCACGACCTGAGAGAATCAATAAGAGCACACTGGGAGCCTGTAGCAAGCGTCAAAGTCAACCCAGCATGGCCATACACTTGCTGGGAGCGAGAAGAAAGTTTAGTGCAATTTTAAGCTTCCACAAGACACACCCAACAGAGGAGCATCTCACAGGACCCTTAGCTCCGGTAAAGCTCCAAGACTACGTAGAAGGGGATAAACTATCGACACAACCCATTCATCTGCCATGTTGTGCAGATTAAAAGTAGTAAGCTGCACAGAAAAATTAAGTGAATTAAATACATACAGTATGAGCCAAGCAACAAATCCTTCTGTAGTTTCTCCGTGTTACAGCCGGTGTCCGCTAATGGCATAAACGCCCAAGGGAAAGGAGATTCAATCTAGAGGGCAGCACTGTTATAAAGAGGGGCTACAGAATCACGTGAAGAAAGGGAAGTGTCTTTGGATGCTGCCTTAATTGGTGGAGCTCATTTCCCCCACAGCGTTGAGTGATAGACCAACCACCACATTAAAACAGAAGCCTTTACAGAAAAACCATACACATATGTAAGTACGCATACATGTAAACATAACACTTTCAGATCACTTTTCAGACAAAGTATCTCCCTCTGTCCATTATTCTGATCTCAGAGCACCAAAACAAGGCTTGACTGCTCCTCAGGTTTTGCTGACTGGTCCATGATGCAATGCCTCAGACCAAGTGGCCTCCCTCATCCTTCCTCCCGCTTTCCCACTGCCCATCTCCAGCACCTCCGAGTTCAGTTTTATACGGACTAAAATAAGGCTGCTAAGTAAAGGTCAGTCTGATGAGCTAAAAGTGAAGCATACCCTCCTGGACCTCTGCCCCTTGGGCTATAAATACTCAGAGAAGGCACTGGGGGAAATTCTTTGTCTGCACAGACAGACACCAGGAAGTGCATTTCCTCCTCCCTCCAGTTCCCACCCTCTCCGCTACTCAAGGACAACAGTCAGAGAAAAGCAAGTATCTCCCCGCTGCATTAATGGAAAACACTTGCTTTGCCATCAGTAACTCGAGGCACACAGGCCTGCCTAGAAACAAACAGATGCTTTGAAAATTCAACCATCGGCAAAGCTGACAGCAGAATCCACAGACTGCAAAGCAGACCAAGAGGTTACACATAGGCGAAGAGGAAGATTACCTTTTAGGACTAGGGGTTCCTTGCCTTCTCTCTTGAGTGACTCCAGCACTATGTGAAGTGGCTGGGAAGGCATTACTCTGCTTGGCTCATTGGTATTCTCATCATAAACTATGATTTCTTTGGAAAAGATCCTCTTGAAGGAGTCCTTCCCTTCCCGGCAGGAGATCAAGTCCAAGACAGTGATCTTGCCCTGCTGGAGCCTTCTCCGGCTAATTTTGTCAGAACAGTTAATGTGGACAGCCCCTTGAATGTGGCTCTTATTATACTCCATGAACGGCCTGCAGTCGATGATGACAGGCCCTTGGTTCTGTTGGTGGCTCTTGCTGCATTTGGTCATCTTCTTCGCCAAATCATTGGGGTAAATTATTTTGATGCTAGCGAGTTGCTTGGTGGTGCCTGAGACTGGGCTCCCCACTCCGCCCAGCGGGCTCAAGCTGCCGGCGTTCTCATTGCTGTTGACCATTTGGCTGGCAGGGCAGGCGGCTGAGGCTCTGGCGTTGCTGGTGCTCGCTTGAGTTTGGGCCTGAGTGTCCTTGTCGTACGTTGCCACAGTGCAGCAAGTGGCACTGCTGCATCCACAACTCAGGGAGCGTGCAGAGCCGTTGGATGAGGGCATATACGTGAGATTAGCAGTCTTTAGGGACACGACAGCTGCGCCGAGCAGACTGGAGTGGCTCTCACCAGCAGAAGAGGCAGATTCGAGATAGCTAGAGTCTAAACAAAGGTTAAGATCCTGAGGTCTCACTGGCCTCGAAAGTGCCACTACTACCCTGTCGTCTAAAGGAGATGGAGGCATGAGGAGGCTGAGCACTAGCAAGTTAAGAAGAACTCAAGATCACCCTGCAAAAGAGAAAAAGGGAGGGGGAACAGGAAGAAGAAATAGGTGATGAAAACAGATCATGAAATCACACAAGCCTACAGATACAGCAACTTACTTTGCCAGCACCCATTACCCACAGGTAACAAACTAACAACTCCTTCTGACAGTTGTCAGCTCACGGTAGTTGCTAAAAACCATTTTGAGTCCTGCAGCGAATACTTCAGCAATCTGCATTTGTGCACATGGCAGGCAGAGCACACGCGACCAGGCTGGACAGTGCAGCGCTACCCGGGAGGAGGCATTTGTCTACACGCAGATGGTGCTGAGCTATTCCAAAACCCCAGGCATGCAACTGATAACGACAGAGAGGCACGTTCTCCTGTTCCCGTTGCTTACTGCACGGGGAGCAAGGACTGGGTTGACTCTGCTACTGGGAGGAACCCGCAGGAGCTGAACGTGTCGGTGGCGATAGGCAACTTTTCCAGCAAGCTAGAATAAAACTAGCTTGTGAATAAATTCTCCAAAACAGTTACACACTTAAACACACAAAGCTAAAAAGCAAAACACACACACACAAAACAACAACAAAAAAAACCACAAACAAAAAAAAAAAAAATAACACCACAAAGCTAAAGAGAAACCAGGAAAATTAGGTTCTGGAGATCTTTACAAAAAGTAAGTTTGCTCGTGCGCTTCCATCCCCCCGCTGGAGGGGTTAATCCAGCCCCTGTTAAGTCCCCAGCTCCAGGCCCAGAAAGGCTCTCCAGCAGTCCCAGAGCAGTAGTTGTCTCCTCTCCAGCACATTTCACACCTTCTAGAAAGAGGAGTCCCCTCCACCCCAGCCAAGGTCACTGCCTGCCCAATTTGCCATTTGCTAGGAAACAGGACAGAGGATTAGAAAATCCATCTTTCCACTCGGGAGAAAAGGAAAACAACAAAAGCAAAACAACCTCAGAAAGCCCAGACAGCACCTCCTCTTCCACACCAACTTTCGGAGCCGCTGAGGCTTTGGCTGGAAAACACATCCTAGCAGCAACTTCAACAACTCCATCAAACCCCCAAAACCGAACGAGCACTTGCAACACCCATTCTCCTCCCCATTCAGCCCTGCACCGGGCCCGCCGACAACCGGCACGGAGATGCCCCATCCCGAGCAGCCAGACCTCCTCCCGGGGCGGCCCGCAGGATGCTTTCTCCCCACGGACAACAGCCACCGGGGCAGACCCGCGGGCACCTCCGGAGCCAGAGAAGGTGCCGCGACCCACCCGCCCGGTGGCGGCGGAGCTCCGGGGGCCGGGCGGAGCGGCTCCGGCGGCGGCTCACCCGGGAGGTTTTCCAGCCTCCTCTTGTCTTCCCGAACCTCCCTTCGCTCTTTTCGGCTGTTTAGAAAAAAAAAAGGATGAACAAGCCCTGAGCGCCTTCGCCTGATGCAATTTAAAAAAAATTAAGTAAACGAGACAAATAACGCAGCTCCTCCAGCCAGGGACGGGGAGAACAACAGAAAAGCAGTAGAGAAGTGGGAAAACTGAAGTTTTACCCTCGAGCGCAGGCACCCGGGGCCGCCGCCGAGCGCTGGCACAGCGGGCCGAGCCGGTGCTCCGGGCCGAGCCGGTGGCCCCTGCGGCGGCAAGCGTGCCCGGGCTCC
>VWYH01004268.1:685574-719483 GCA_013399365.1 Pampusana beccarii | reverse complement strand
GCTGCCGGCGCTGCTGGAGCGGCCCGGAGCGCCCGCGCAGCGATGCGGCCTTGTGGGGCTGCCCGCCCGCGCAGCCGCTGCGGGACACTGCCTGCAAAACAACAACAAAACAGCCGAACGTCCCGAATCGGTCCCTTCACCAGAAAAAGCCACAAACACCTCGGTAACCCCTGACCCGCCACACCACCGCATCAGGGAGCTGCACCTCAGAGCGGGGGCACATCACCTCCCCATCACCACTGCCCACCAAACTGCCCACCGCAGACAGTGAGCTGACCGGGAGCGACTGCAGGTGCCTATAGCCCAGATGCATCAAGCAGAGCTATTTACATAACCTATAGGAAAGGGCCAGCAGGATGACCAACCATCTTCGAAGCAGAGCAGGGAGAACAAAGCTCCTGGAGTTCGGGGGTAGCAGCGTGGTCCTGCACATCCTCCCCGGCCCCCACAACAAGCAGCTCAATGATGTACAAGTGGCATCAAATCAAGGAGGCTGCTGCTCAGGTGCTTTTCCAATCAACCCTCCTCTAACAAATAAAATACAAGCCCGCACAAGGTACTTCGAAGAGAAAACCCATCAGTTCCCTGCATGGCAGCTTTAAAGCACGGGGAGGGCAGAAGATGCAGCTCGGAGCTGGCCAGGCCTGGAGGTCTCTGCCCCCCTGGCCTCCATGTTAATGATGGATCCAGTTGCTCTGTGTTAATGCAAATTCAGATCAAATCCAGTCCTTGGCACGCTGCCAGTCCAGCCTGGTCCGACAAAGATCACGAGCATTTGGATTAGACTGGACTCTCCTGGTGTAAAAAGGAAAGCAAAATACTGCCTTGAGGAGAAGATTCTAGGGACCAGTTACAAGGACAAATATAAATCCCTTTCATCCTCTATGTCAGACCTGGACACAGTTGAAATAACAAGCTCTCACCCTTGCCATAGGTGCACCACACGGCAAGGGGTGAAAATTGATTTTTGGATTTACTGATTTACCCATCGAACGCTAGAAGGGTACCTGGCAGCAACACAAACTTTTTGCACTCCTTCCTTCCCCGCTGTGCCATTCATTTTAGCATTTCCTTGTTCAGCAACCACAACTCAACGCATACATCAGTCCATCACGCATCAGTCCACCAAGCCAGAGACAGGGAAAGTGGCGTGGCCAGAACGATGCATCATACCAGGTCCTTCCTGATGGAAAGAGTGCCATAGAGTTTCACCTATAACTGGGAACACAAACTCTTTGAGCTAGAGGAGCAAGCGTGAAGTTAGAGAAGCTAAGATGATGTCAATATGATAACACTGAACCTAATTAGCCCCCAAAGATTTTGGTTCTGGGGTGTACATGCAGAATTCATTTTTCAACTGGGATTTTCAAGCTGTGACTGCCAATCCAACCGAGGCTATTACCAAAAATAGTGTAAAATGCAGTAGCATCAGCATTCAGCAATTCAGAGTAAAAAAATCTCATGAAAACACATAACAAGATTTCAGAAACGCTAAACATTTGGGTTTTTTTTAATGAATAGTTCTAACTTAAACAGCAAGCCGAGTTGTCCTCCTCAGCACCATCCCTTAAACAAATCCCTTAAATGTTCCTCACAGGACAGTGACTCATCCAGCACGAACCATCTCGTGATGCCACAGTAGGGCACACACGCTGGAGAGGAAAGGGGAGCCGAGGGGATGCTTCACCTCCAGAAATCTGCTCCCACTGAGAGCAAACATGGGCAAAGACTTTGAGCAAGTCAGTCATGCAGTGACTTCACACCGGCAAAAACTGCAGCCTAGAGGTATCACCTTCTGAAGGCTTATAAAATGTAAGTTGGGCTTCTAGTACTGGTGTGCAATTGCTGCATCTACAGTTGCCCGCCCCAGCAAGACAGCGAAAAGATCAATGGAGAAATGCACCGGTCTCAGACTCTCCACAAACATGGTTCAGCTCCTCGGAGACATGAGACAACACGGCAATTTTTTTATGCTGTTCCTCTTTGCCCATGTTTTGCTGTGGCTGGCACTGGGCTCACTGCTGACAAGAGGGTTAGCTCGGGCTTCCCTCTAAACCGCCCTTTCGGGCCATGCTTGGGCTTGAGGAAGGAGCTCTTTGTGGGTTGGTGCTCGATTCACCACCCAAAATGGTCCGGGTCTGTTCCAAAAGTTGTTTTTTGGGATTTGGTGGTTGTAGAGCTTGGGTGGTGTTGGTGCAGTGGTTTATGGCACAACTATGAATTCTGGAGCTGTTTGGTTGGGGGAAGGGTGGAACGGTGGGGTCCGGTTCTAGACCACCACCTGGTTCTAGATCAGGTTCTAGATCACTTTGCTGGTCTAGATCACTTTGTGGATCTAGTTTGCTTGATGGTTCTAGATTGGGTTCTAGCTTGCCTTATGGTTCTAGATCAGGCTCTGGGTGAGCACANGGGCAGCTCTCCCAAGTTGCTGGCACGCTGACTCGGGCTGCCCCTGGGGCCATTCTTTTCTCTGCAGACAA
This sequence comes from Pampusana beccarii, assembly GCA_013399365.1. Taxonomy (NCBI): domain Eukaryota; kingdom Metazoa; phylum Chordata; class Aves; order Columbiformes; family Columbidae; genus Pampusana; species Pampusana beccarii. The sequence continues at coordinate 717,003 of VWYH01004268.1, read as the reverse complement.
CACTGGAAACTGGACACATGGCAAGCTCCTACCTGCTGTTCCCCCTCACCCAACTGCTCATCACGCTCATGCTCACAGGATTCTTGCCAGCCTGGCCCAGACTCTTCTCCAACACTTCCCACATTGGCTTTGCCACCCACTCTGGCACCCAGAACCACTTCAGCCAGGCCAGGTGTGGCCTTGCAGCTCAGAAACGGCCCCACAATTCCCAAGCACGCTCAAGTACTTGCACCCCACTTGCCCTCAGCCTGCTGACCCAAACGCCGAAGAAGAAACATCTGAATCTTGCTGGCAAGCCTGAAATCTGCTGCATCGCTTGCGTGCTCACTGTTCAAGCACAAGGATGTTGCAAGAGCCATTGCTGCCACTGGCAGAGCCCTTCTGCAACCCTGGGCTCAGGGAAGGAGCTCTCTGTGGGCTGGTCCTCAGTTCACTGCCCAAAATGTCCCTTCCGACCAGGGGAGCTTGAAACTCTATTTCTGTGTTTGTGCATCCTCCCAGAGCTAGATGTGTCCTAAAGCAAATACTTCCTAGAAAACACTTCCAATCACTGATTTAGCTGTCTTTTACTTTCTGACCCAATTTCTCAGCGGTAACAACGTGTGCTGAGGAAATTTTTCATGACTTGTTTATGGAGGGGCTCACCTTGCAGAAGAGCCATGCAGAGCTTACCCATGGCAAGCAGTGTTCCCTTCTGAAGGATACACAGCCTTTGACAAGTTTCTTTAAAATAGTAAGGCAGGCCAAATGTAATTTTGTGTCATATTTGACCTAACTTTCTATTTTTCTAAGAATGTTGACTGTAAGTTGTTGTCTCCGGTTTCAGAGGATTTCCTACGGAACTTTTACTGACTTCATCCTTAATATATTTTATTAGCCTATGACATAAGATTGGCCTTTCTCCTGCTCTCAGAAACCACAACCCACTGTGATTTTTTTTTTTTTTCTGAGCATATTCAATTAAAAGCTTTCTACATACTTTTGCTTTCTGTAATTCAACACCCATAAGAGACATGACTTATCTACCCCCTAACAACTAAAGTTCTATTTTCTGAAAAACACACAAGAATTCTTACTATGAAAGCTGGCAGATCTTAGTAAAATTCCCACTTCCAGCAGTAGCAGCACACAGGATTTTGACATTCATTTTCCTCAAATGCTTTTGCCATCATAGTGCACTCATTCAGACATTTGTAGAAAGCCATAAGCAGACAAAGAGAAATCATCTCGGAATTGAAGCAAATCCTCACAAACTCTCACAGTATACTAATTGCATAAAATCCAATCAAGCCTGTTCAACCTCACAAAAAGGGTAAAGATTGCTAAAAACACATGCTGAATATTGAACAGATGCGAAAAGGAAGCCACCAAAATTCTCACCAACAACATAGACATCCCTTAAGTGCTCTCAAACTAAAGAGTCCCTTGTTATTGAAAGGTTTCTTCTACGACCTTTCTTATCTTCTGCTCTACGATCAGGAAATTTTTCTCTTGCCTGGGATTGAAAAACAAAATAATTACCTTTGCCAACACAGCTGTGTCCAGCTCCCAATTTACCAGCAGAAACGGGAACCAAGAGCTTGAGCGAACTTCCCAAAGCTACACAAAAACTTACACCATGGAGCAGAAAACAGGGAAACCTGGGGAAAGCAAAGGTGAGGAGCAGCACAGCGTGTTTGAATTGCAAACCAGTATCTCGTACTTCAGCAGGCATCACATGAACTGGCTAAACGCAGATCTCCCCGGGGCCAGACTGAACTTCTATGTGTTCACTAGTTAAGTTTGCCCATTTGGTTTTTTAAGCACTCTTTGATTCTTGATAGCTTTTAATGTACCACATCGTGCCTTCATTTCTACTCATTAGGAATATGAGTTCGCTACACAAAGCTGAGAAAACACTTGATTTAGTTTCTGTTACCCTTTTGCAAGAAAAGGATACCCCTTTTTTCTTTTTTTTTTAAAAGACTGTTTTCAAGGCACCTTCCAGAGCAAAATGTAAAATACAAACTTTTCTCTTAATTGATCCTCCAGTAGGAAAGGAAACATCACCCCTTTTCAGACAAAGAGTTCATCTTCTAATGAATGGAGTGGATTTAAAATTGTGCACAAATTAAGTTTATAAAGAAAATAAAAACCAGTAGTTAAGCATAAAGATGTATTTAAGCTTCGCCAACCATCCTGGTCAGGAACCTCAGCAAGACAGACACATATCTATAGATTTTTACAGTCCTTTTATCATTACCATATTTCCCTGTTTAAGCAGCGTCTGTTTGGATGAGCACGCAGTTAATGACCTTCCCAGGGTACACAGGGAGCAGAACAGAGTCAGGTCACAAGAAGTCTTCATGTGTGCTCCTGGTGCCCCAACACCACCAGCACACAGCAACACCAGGAGCACGGCAACAGGAAGGGACAGGCGGCACATCTGCGCCACGCAGGACGGGACATGAGGGCCATGGAGGGATGGAGTAAGAGGGTGTGAAAAGAAAAAGGGAACTGCTTTCTGAAGGTGTTTGTTTATAAATTGTTTTCAAGCCAGACATGACCTTACTTCATTTTCTTAGAGACTGGGTCGGGTCCCTCACTCTGTCTGTCCTTAGGAGAGCCAAAGGGGAAGACACCGGTGACGGGGAGCAGAGCTGGGACACAAGAGGGCTGAAGAAAGTCCCGCTGGAGTCACTCCTACAGCCCTGTTCAGCAGTTTGGGGTCGTAAAGGCCAGTCCCTCCTGGCTCCAAAAAGAGATCAGGGAAGGTGAATTATTCAGATCAGCTGTATCGGAAAATAAGCGCGTGAATAACTGCTGCCCTGACAATAACTGTGAGCTGAGAAAGCTGTAGTGCTATTGACAGCCAGCTGGGCCAAATCCTGCTCTCCATCACACCCAAAACACTTTATCGATTCGGTGAGAGCAAACTCTGCCTCTCGGTGCACTGGCACAAAGTCTCCTTCCCAGAGGCAAATATCCGATTGTCCTGTCCCGGCAGCCTGGGAACTGCAGAGGGACGTGCGGGGTAGGTGAGAGCACGCCACAGCTGACACTGCGGGACAGGGGGCTTTTGAGGGTCCTTCCAGGCCCCCCAGCTGGGAGATGCTGTAGGTGTGCTCCTGGCAAACCTGAGCCCTGGCGCCCCTTTGCAAAGCCAGGTAAGACCAAGCCCTTTCCTCCTCGTGCCAGGGAGGACAGCTGCCTGCCAGAAGTGACAGCTCTTGCCTTTTGTGTGCTCCCCCTCCTGGTTTTTCTTCCTTGGACCGGTGCAGTTCCTCTCTCCTGAGCCACAAGAGTGAGAATACTTTGTCTTGCATATTCTTCCCTCCAGCCCCATAAACAAAACGGGAAGCAGGATGGTAATATGACCTTTATGGCTTATCCACACTTGGAAGCATACCAGAACAGATCTTCAGAGGTGCTTGTTTCAACCGCTGCTGTAGCTGCTTCAGCAGCAACCCACGTAAAACACTTCTTCAGGAAGGGCAGCTCCTGTCTTACATGAGAAGGTTCTTGTCTTCCAGAACAAGCTTTCACATCAGACCTTCCACCCAGACTGCAGTTTCGATCCTGCTTGGCTGCAAACACCAGCCAGACCCCGAAGGTCAGTGTTGCGATGCCTCATCTGTTGCACGGCCAGATGAAGCCCTGCTAGACAGCAGATATGTGTCCACAGCAGAGCTGAGCTCTGATCAGCTCCACTCACTGCCATGAATGACCTAAGTACTGTGGGGGCAAATCACAGCCCAGATAACTGGCACTAACACTCCTGGTCTACAAGCAACTTTTAAACCCAGCATTTAGTGCCTGCATCACCTCTTGTCGCTGCTCCTGCCTCGCTGCCCGCTCTGTGCTGGCCTCTCCATGTGTGCAGGGATGTGGCATGGGGAGCTCATCCCACCGAGATAGGAACCAGCACAGAACCCCCTTCCTCCACCTCTTCTCACACCAGCTCAGTTCTTGCATTTGCACCAGCACTTGTGCCAAAAGTGGGCCCATGCGAACCACCTGAGGTTCAACAAGGCCAAGTGCAAGGTCCTGCACCTGGGATGGGGATGAAGGGATTGAGAGCAGCACTGCTGAGAAGGACTTGAGAGTACTGGTGGATGACAGATTGGACATGAACCAGCAATGTGCACTTGTAGCCCAGAAGGCCAATCATACCTTGGGCTACATCAAAAGGAGTGTGGCCACCAGGTCGAGGGAGGTGACTCTGCCCCTCTGCTGCTCCACTCTGGTGAGACCCCACCTGGAGTCCTGGATCCAGCTCTGGATCCCCCAGTACACGAAAGACATGGACCTGTTGGAGAGGGGGCAGAGGAGGCCACCAAAATGATCGGAGAGCTGGAAGTCCTCTCCTATGAGGAGAGGCTGAGTTGGGGTTGCTCAGCCTGGAGAAGCCTCTGGGGGCACCTTATTGCAGCCTTTCAGTACTTAAAAGGGGCCTATGAGAAAGATGGGGACAGACTTTTTAGCAGGGCCTGTTGCGATAGGACAAGGAGTAATGGTTTTAAACTAAAGGAGGGGAGGTTCAGGCTAGACATGAGGAAGAAATGTTTTACAATGAGGGTGGTGAAACCCTGGCCCAGGTTGCCCAGAGAGGTGGTGGATGCCCCATCCCTGGAGACATTCAAGGCCAGGCTGGACGGGGCTCTGAGCAACCTGATCTGGTTGAAGATGTCCCTGCTCATTGCAGGGGGTTGGACCAGATGGGCTTTGAAGGTCCCTTCAACCCAAACTGTTCTGTGATTCTCTGATTCTATGAACACAGCAGAGGGGCAGCAGCGAGCAGCTGCTGGGGTGGACACCCCTGCCCAGGGGCACAGAGCAGAAAAGCATCACCACACAGCACCACCCATGTAGGGCAACCACTGCTCTGCTCCTTTGCTCAAAGACTGCCTGAGCCTGCAGCAGCCTTTCTCAGGTGTGTGAACGACATGGCTCACTCACCTGCTTTGCCAAGTAAGGACCCTGGGCTCCCAGCCTTTCCTCCAGCCCGGGGGAACAGGGGGATGGAGGATGCGCACAGGCAGGCTGCAAGGTACAGTGCATCAGTCAGTTGTCAGCAGTGCTGCACTTTGTCGTTCACAGGTGTTTCGGAGAAAACTAATTGACCTATCATAAAACCACTCTGAATGTTTGTCCTAAGAGAACATCCTAACTAATTTCTTTACGGCAGAGGCTTTGTATTTTAAGTTGCTGCTCATTTAGATTAGCATTCGGTGCCAGTTTCCACCCCACCCCATTTCCGTCTGTATTAGACAGAGCTGTCAGCATCTCGCCTCCAACGAAAAGAGCATCAATATTCCTTGGCAGCAGGCAGGGGAGGCTCTGCGCAAAGCTAGAGTTTTAACAGTTTAATGGATGTGTAGACTTGCAAACCTGGAAACTTTTGCTCAGCCGGACTAGATGGTTAATCTCAACTACCTCCCTCCTCCAGTGCAGCTGCTGCCAGAAGGGAAGGAGAACAGGTCCTCTTCTGACCCACGTACCTTCCAGTTGTCCACACCAACAACTGGATAGGAAAACCTAGTTCCTTGAAGTACATTTTCAAGCGATTCCTCTCCTCCTGCCTGGCCTTCAAACAAATTCCCCTCCATGGGATAAATGGCCTATTCCTCAGCTTGATTATAGCAATCCTAAAATTGGAACTGAGAAGTTAACAGGAAGAAAGAGCTGGGATCTTATTGAGATCAACTCTATTTCTGTCATGTTGACTGAAATAGGCAGTTGGCCTTGTTCTACTTACGACAACCACAGTGCAAGCCACAGCCTTCTTTGTCACCAGCATGGGGTGAGCAAGTACAGCAGGGGCTCCCCAGCATCCTCCACCTGCTTCACAAACCCTGCCTCCCACCATGGTGGAAAGACCAGGGGTCACCCCTGTGCAGCCAAAGTCAGGCAACAGGGAAAGTGGAATTCACATGAATGGACTCTGAATTTTCACCTCGTTAGTCAACAAGCAAAGAGCTTTGGGTCACAGGACGAGCTTGTCTCTCTCCTCCTCAACTTCCCCGAGGCGGTGAGCAATAATTACGCTCACCTTCTTCCTTATGCTGATACAACAAACCAGTTTAACTACAGAGGGTTCTTCCCCTGTCAGTCTATTGTACCCAAGGCCAGTGAGCTCCACATGGGTTTACGCAGCTTTCTTTGAAGAGATTTTCCCTTTGAAAAGGATGAGAGTTTATTCAAAAGCATCTCCCCTCTCCACAGAGCCACCCTCCCACCAGAGAAACACCAGTCGCTTCTTTCTGCTCTCACAGCTGCCAGATGAGTCCCACAACACACCTGCGATCCTGCTTGATTTTGGCCACAATGCCAGGGCTGCCAGGGCTTCCCATAGGGGGTACAAAAGGCCAAGCCCCCACTATTCCCTGCAGGTGAGGCAATGCAGGACACCAGCTGGTGCCAAGTTCTTTCCTTGGGATGTCACCTCTGCTTTTGGCTTAGCGCGATGTGCTGCCCTTGACGAGCCTCCAAGAAGGACACTGTTCCAATGGGAACAGCACGTTCTCTCGCCGTGGTTCAGGTGCCCCCTCTTCCTTTGTGAGGTGACTATACTAAAGCCACCAGGAGATGAGAGAAGGACATTGACGGTTAAAGATGATAGAAGAAAACTACAGATCAATTTGACTCTTACCGAGGGAGCCTGTCTCTGTGTTTCGTGCTTGTGACCAAACTTTAAGCAGGCGGACTTTGGTCTCATCACATAAATCAGTGCAGGTCATTCAGGTAACAGGGCAGTGAGACAGTATAATCAGCTCATCAGTATAATCAATGCTTGCAAGCGAAAAACTTTAAAGCAAATCCTGCTCAGTTGACTCATGGGATTGAGGGACTTCCTAAAGGACTTCTCGCACTCTTGGTAGAAGGAAAACAACATGATGTAATCAAGGGAGAAGAGGAAGCTGGCTCCCTCCTGCCCACTTGTGAGACTACAGCAAGCAGTATTTGGCTGTAAATACAGATCTTGTGCAAAATGATAATTCTTTCTTAGAAGGTACGTTACCCATCCTTGGATTAGGCTGGCTGCCCCAATAGGAAATCACAGCACTCTTCTCTCATATAGCAAAGTACAAAAAATAAAACCAAGTTTGTTTGGGGTTAACATTAATGTCCCAGGCATGTCTTACAACTTCTCCTTTCCCACACTGATGATCCTGCAGCTGATGGATTGTGAAACCTCACACAACAGATGTCAGCAGTGGAGATTACACACTACAGGCTTGCTTCCCCAGCCCACTGAGGATTATCACCACACCTACCATCTACTTGTGTACCTCCTCAGGAGATTAATTTCTTGATTGCACCAATCATCATTTTTCCCCCTGCTACCCACTGAAAGCAATTCGGTGTGCAGCCAGCAGCTGACCTGTCCTTTTTCTTACTCCAGCCCAATTCCTGCAGTTGTCCTGACGTCTAATGAGCTCCTTCAGTCTTTTTAAGTATCCCATTCTCATTAGGCAGCCATGTGGCCACTCCTGAGCTGCCTATAAAATCCCTACCAGCAAGAAGTGGCCTTGGCTCCAGATCCCTGGGGCGCTTCACCCTGAAGCAGGTGCAATGCATTGGAAAGACATCTCCTAGTGAGACGTTCACGTCATCGCTCTGGGTTACACAGCTTTGCTCTGCCTGTGGTAGTGTCACAAGGAGCACAGCTGCAGCTACACTTCAGGGTCTGCTGGTGGTTTTGGTCAGCTCAGTTCTTGTTTCTCTGTTCAGCAGCAAACTGCAGATATTGGGAATTGGATGGGCAAGCGCTAATTGCAGCCGCCCTTCGCTTTCTCAAAGCAGCACATGAACTGGTATATGTGGTGGTGTTCAGGGAGGTGTGGGACTGGCTGTCACTACTATAAAAGTCATTGGCAACACCGTATTGCTCCATTACTCCACCATGGTGGCCTTTTGCAGGTGGTCTCTGTAATTCATGGGTCATCCTTTGAGCTCTGGCTGGATAGAATCACTACAGATGAGAACGGTCGCAGTGCCAGTCCTGCACAGCCCAGTCAGCGCTGCTCACACCACCCACATGGCAACAACCGCACCAGCTGGGCCTCCTTCCTCACCCCTGGAGAACATTTAGAGTGACCCCATAGTAATGGGACCTTGTGCGTCCTCAGAGCCTTGTCGGCACGTTGACATGCCGCCTGCATGAGGAATTGGCACTTTGCAAGCCAGCTGGATGGTGCCACATCCAGAAGTGACCCTACAAGCTCCAAAATGACCATCTGAGTAGTAAGATCCTGTCCAAGGGGTGAGGAGGAATGGTGGCTTAGAGATCGATCCCAGGTGACTAAAAACCAGATTGTTTAGGACATAAAAGGGTGAGGAGCAGACACGGAAAGAAGAATCCAGGGCAGGTGTCTCTCAGCCCCAAGATCAAACCAGCAAGAGCGTGCCAGGACACGCAGCAGAATTTCAGCTCTATATGAACCCTGCATCAGCAGCAACACACTGAGACGGGCTGATGGCATCAACAATGCCTGCGTGTTTTTCACCATTGTTTCCGAGTTCTGCTTTTTTTTCCTAGAGCCCTGCTTAATTTTGCTTTTATAAACATGCTCAAAGAACGCTGCTTCTCCTCCTTCTCCTTCAAAATAAGGCCATTAATTACACAGATCTAATAATAAAGATACAGTAAACTTGCAGGACTTTGTCTGTTATTTATGAGGTGGTGACTCAGCCTTAAGAAGCTGTGGAAGCCACTGTAAGCAGCTGTAACCTAGCAGAAGAGAAAGGTTTTGATGGCAAATCGAGTAAAACAATCGCCTGTACACCAGGACAGAGCACTGTGCAAATACTTCCAAGCTGTGCCAATCATTTGTGCTGCATCAGGCAAATCAAGCAGATTTCCTCAAAAACGAAAAGGATTTTTCCTAGCTGAGAGAGTGCATTTACTATTAGTCTGATTAAAGTACTTTTCAAATATGACTAATCCCATCTGGCCAGCAAGAAATAACAGCTTTTTTTCCCCATCAAATGAAGCAGTACTACGGCAATCGCTGTCACTCCAGGTACCACGTGGGTCTGCTCTGAGGCCTGTCGGGAGACTTTCATTCAGGATTTCAGTCCTCTTCCTTTCTAGGCAGCCATGCCATCCAGATGAGGCACCCAAACCACCCGGATGAGGCACCTGACCATCGCTGCCTAAATTAGATGCTGCCCCCGCATCACTCCCGTGCTCTGAGTCACCCCCCCTGTTCACCACTTATCGCTGGAGATCTAAGAGGAGATGCCAAGGTCAACAGTGCGAGTAATTACTCACTGTTTTAATCGAAGGAGTGTAAAAATAAAAAAGTGATGATATAATGAAGTGTAAGATTCTTTCCTGATGAGTGTTCTTTAAGTCAGGGTCACACAGCCCCTGTGGGAGCTGTGAGTAGATCATGGTCTTCAGGTGGGACAACAGACATGGGTCTGCTGAGCCTGTGGCCATTATGGGATTAATGTTCAGCAAGGGGCAGCTACTAACCCTGCACTCATCCCCCGAGAGAAAACTCTCACTATCTCCCTGATCCCTTTTGGCTCTTCCCCTTCCCAAAGAGGGGATTACACCCTTCATCTGGTGTAAGATATCCCGGTTCCCCTCTGAATCCCAACCCTATTCTGCTTCACTGCTCAGCCAGGGAAAAGCTGTGGTCAGGCACCAACGGTGTTTAGGAAACACCACAGAAAATCACTAAGGAAGAACGCTTTTTCCAATAGGTATTTCCAGAGGCATTGCAGGAGTCGTACGCATTGACAAAAGTGGCCACCAGATCCCCGTGCGTCTCTACAGGCACAACACATCTTGAGGAAGATTTATTTTCTCTGTTTCTTTACCTCCTCCAGTGCAGAATGACCTCTTCAGAAATAAGCACTCCAAAGGGACTTTTCCCATTCTGTTACTGAAGATGTGCTTCCCTGCCCACATGGGCAGCCTTACACCACAACTCAGCAACTGTTAGCAGGAGCAGCACTGCCCAGGGGCTGCTGGAGGACAGAGAGGGGTGGGCGCTGGAGTTTCATTACCCTTTCTAAGGGCACGGATCATCAGCTGAAGAGGTTCTGGAAATAAAAACGTGAAGGATTGAAACCTATGGTTTGCACTATTTAAAAAATAAATAAATAAAATAAAATAAGCCCTAAAAATTATTTGAGGCATCGTGGCCAAACAGGGGCCAGCACGTGTCACAGCTCAGCCCGGCTGCAGGTCCAGCAGCAGTGGGAACAGCTGGGAACTCCAGTGAGCTTGTGCGCTGTTCCCACTGGCACACGTGGAGAAGTTCTGGGGGTGTTACACCCCTAGCCATACGGCAGCCTGCCCATTCTGAGGACAGAGAACACGCTCTGGGTCCACGCCTGGATAATTTCCCTTTTAGCTCTGTGCCCCGTACCTGCAAACTGCATGTGTAAGTCTGCGCCTGCTGCTAACAGATGGGGGGAAATCCATTTACTATAAATTTTGTCCAAAACAGTGAACCTACACTATAAAAAACATACCTTGTGTGTGTTCAGTGTTAGAGATGGGGCAACTCAATGTCAGTTTTTAGCCCCAAACTAATTTTAATGGCTGAACCGTAAGCGCTCAAACAACAGGGTAATGGAAATCACCATAAGCCCTTATCTGCAGCAGCTCTGCCAGCTGCTGCTGGGATGCTGTTCCTCACTTCTAACTTCTTTTTTTCTCAAAAGAGTCTTTGCCTGTCGCCTGGTTATCTGCAGGACGAGCAGAACAGGGATTGAGAAATGTGCAGCAAAATTGTTTCAGACCCATGGAGGCTCTGATAATGAATCATCAAAGCTTTTTCCCTGCCAGGGAATACATTTCTAATGCCAAGCACACCCTGAGCACTGCTTCTCTTCTGCCCTTGTCCTCCCACCGCTCTCTGGTCAGGGCATCAAGACCAGAAGAAAAGAGGGGTCCCGCAGTTCCCAGGAATCCTACTTTTTGTCCTGTCCACTGACTGGCCCCCTCCTGACTCTTGGATCTCACCTTCATTCCCAGGAGAGGCTGACACAGGGTGCCTGTGGCAGAGATAAACTCCGTTCCTGGTGAAGGAAACAGTGATGTTCCCACCTATAGTTTTTTAACAAAAATCAGCACCCCTTTGGCTTTTGATTTAGACACCACGCACGTCTGACTACGCTGCATGTGATTAGCACTAATTGTAAATGCCACAGGAGTGAGCAATGTCCTATAAAGAGTGCAAACACAAACAGTTAACACTCAATACACAAATAAGGAATTGCTTCACCAGGCGAAGGATGTATGCAACGGCCATGACGGATGATAAACAACAGGACCCTTCATCTGTTCCATTCGTCACTGCAAATGTAAGTCATCTCTCATCCACAGCCTTTCTTAAAAGACTGCATTGTGTTATAGAATTATACATCCTTTCAAAAGAGAAGAAATAAAAGCTTAGGAGGACAGTTGTATGATCTTATGGATACTTCATTCATGACTAAAGATCTTCTGGCAAGCTTTGTATAAATAAAACGTCAGCTTGGGCTCAGGAGAGTGATGGGGGCTTCCAAGCATTCTGCCCTCCCGGCTGGATCGATGTCCTACAGCCTGGCCTGCCGGGGAACAGCAGGGACCTCGAGCCAGCGCGCAGGGGCCTGGGACATGCACGTTCCACTACGGTATTCCAAAGAAATATGTATACGAGGGAGAGCTCAGAAATTTTAGTTTACACTGTGAACTTTGGTGTGAGGATCTCACACGGCGCAGATTCGGGGAGGGAGACGGGAGAGGAAGGGAAAAGGAGGTTGTTCTAACAGGATTGCTTGTTCAGCCCATTATAAAGAAAAGGTTTTGCAAAATTCAAACCTAGCTCAGTATGGGATTTGGGAACATGCATGGGTAAGCAGCTGGGAGGCTTTGTTTTGATTTTTTTCCTTGATATTGCTGTCTCCATTGCTACATTTGCTGAGGTCAGTATATAAAATGAAGCCTGCAAGCAAAAAGGTGATAAAACGTAACTTTTCTCCTTGACAATGTCATGAGTTCAGACTTTTCAGCCATAAAACTTAGTGAGGTCTTAACAACTATGTATATGAAATAGTTTCAATTATACATAGTGTGCATAGGTATATTTACACACACAAAATGCTTTGGGTGATTCCTTCCATGCTATACAAACAAATTGGCATTGCAGGCGATCCCAGTGACCCACCTACTCTGATACTGACCCTCCGAGAGCAAAGAGATTCAGCAAAAGACTGAGTGAACCCCTCAGTGGACAACCAAGGAACAGCCACCATATCCAAGCCTTGGCAAATCCTCCTGAAGGCGAGACTCATTAGTCCTTTCAATTTCTTCTAGCAGAGTTGTTAGGAGCAGCCTCATTAGACCTCTAAGCATTCCATTCACTTTCTTAATCCCACTTGACTCTTGACCCCGACACTCTCCCTCTGAAAGGAATTTCCACGTGTTAATTACGCCTTGTGTAAAACAGTGTTATTACTCCTCACACATTTGCTGCCTCCTAATTTTTCTGGGAGACTCCCACACTGTGAGAAGCACCGTAAAAATCTGGTGACTTAACTTCCCCAATTCGCGTGCTAGTTAGCTGAGCGAAAAGAGCCGTGATAATCTCAGGCGGTTTCAGTGTGCTACTCCCTAATCTTTTGGTCTGATCTTTCCCATCACGGGAGCCTTCCTGCTCCTCTGTGATTTTATTCCCTTGCTAATGAAAAAATACCCAGGAGAAGAGTCACATTCAGGTCTGAACAATGAGCTCACTCTTCTTCATCAAGGGACCACGTTGCACAATTTGCAAATGTTCACAACGGTCATGAGTGGAGTGGATCAGTCATGGTCAGACGTTCGCGGTACAGGAAACACTTTACAGGAAAAACATTCATTATCAAGCTACGGAAAAGCGAAACAAAAGGTGATTCAGGAGCTTTAACCATTTAGAAATCAAAACTGACAGCAAGGTGGCAACTGCACTGGAAAGGTGGCGCAGCATATAAAACCAATAAGCGAATACTTTGAGTGACCATCTCCAACCTGCATGTAGCTCACAGCCGGGCAGGCCACAGGGAGAGGATTTTATTTTCCAAGAGAACTATACATAACCCTCGCAGGGTGGGAGAAGAGAGCTTCTGCTGAAATGCTACCACCAGCAAAGCACCGACCCAAAGGTCTGAGGGCGCCACAGTTCAGCAGCAGTCAGGTGGATGTGCTATAAAACATGGCCATACCCTACGGATGCTGCAGTCCCCTCTGGGACTTGAGAGATTTCGAGAACAAGATTCCTTGGGCTGGAAAACACCTTCCTGGTGGTGCAGCACCGCAGCTCCATAACCCCTTGAACCTGCTGCTTAGAAAAAGGATCTGAGCACACGGTCTGCATAAATATACATTCACAGACAGCATGTGGGTCTCTCAACTTTTCAGCTGAGACCTATGTGATTAAATCAGCCAGTCGATTTATGTTTTCCTCTTTAAATACCTCTTTGTTGGCAGAAAAACAAAGGATTCATACACTTAGTCTGTGCCAATGGACATTTTTCCAGGCTTGCGGGCTCTCAGAGTCGAACGGATACCAGAGAACAGCGACCACCGAGGGTGTAAAGCCAGGCACTGGTGTGCCAGGTCCTGCAAAGTCAGAGAAGCGTGATAACCCATCAGTAATGCAGTATTGCACACCCACCATACAGTAGGAAGACCAGGGACAGCATTTCTTGGGACAGGTGTAGGCAAGCATTGCCAAATGTCTCAGACTGCTCCTTTCTGCACAAATATCGGGAGCTAAATATTACAGTTAAAATAATAAATATTTACATTTAAAAGTCTTTTTGCCTCCCAGTTCCCTTCGTGCATCATTTTGCATAGCCCTGTGGAGCATTAAATCCAATTCTATATAGCTGCACACAAAACAGTAAGCATCATTGGCTGCCTGAAAGTTGACATGATATTACAAGAAGAGATATCCGTATATAGTAAAAATACTCATTCTCCCCTAATATATATATTTTTCATAAATCAGTACACTAAAAATTACAACTCACGTTAGCATAAGATATAATGAACTATGTTAGACTCATCCAAGCCAGCTTAGTCATCACACATATCCCATTTTGAAAAACTAGTATGAGTAATTCTGAGTGGAAACCTGAAAAAATGAGTAACCGAGGGCAACAGTAACAATGAGGCCAATGTCCTCTGTCACAGAACAGCTCAAATAACAAGAAGAGAGTTTTGCCTTTTTATGCCACTTGAGGCTCACGCCCTTAATTACGAAGGGGTAGTGGAAGCTATCGAGAAATCCCTTTACTAATCCCACAGAAGGACAGATATTTTGCCATTACAACTAAACCCAGTAGTAACTACCTCTACTGATCAAAGGCTTGATGCGCATGCTTCAAGGATTTCTGATGGACCAAATGTTTAACATTTTGTTGCCTCAGTCCTTCTGCTGATCCAGGCTCACTTGCTGAAGCTGACGATAAAGCCGTTGCCTTCAGCTTATGTGCGCTGTTAATATATGCTCAGGAGATGCGTATCCTGAGAAAAAAAGACCTGGGGAATAATGACAAGGATTATTCAATAGTGCATTAGTGGTGCACAGCATTTAAGAATCTGTATTCCAGATCTGGCAAAGCAATAAACATCCTGTCCCTACTGAAGACCCCACAGATCTGCCACCAGTCTCCAGCTGAATGGAAGAACTGAGCATCACACAGGAGGAAGGCAAGAAGAAAATTTTACCAAGTGTTATGCTGGAAGAGTGCTATGTCAAAAGCCTGGCTACAATCCTGACTTTCAAATGACACGTGTGGATGCACAGAAACTAACGGGCTGGAGGGCTGAGGTTTTTGTTCTTTTTTTTTTTTTTTTTTTTAATTGCAAAGTTTCTTTGGGTGCTTGAAGCTCAAAATGGACAAATACTCATTTCACATTCTCCACCAAATCCCCCTCCACCTCCCACACACAGCTGGCCAATGCAGACTTTTCAGACTCACGGAGGCCCCCGTTGTGCAGAGACCCAGCGCAAGGTCCATGTGGTTCCTCTGTCCCACCTAAGCTTTCAGCTACAGCTAATGCGAATCAGAAAGTGTGGCAAGGGCTCCCAGTCACCCAGAGAAGTGAGCTTTACCTGCAACCACTGCCACAGTAAATCCTTATCTGGGAGACATTAATAAAACTGTCTACAAAGCTCAAGAATTTTCCCCGTGCTTCCTCATACCTCACACACCAGACGTGCAAGAGATGTGCGGCGCTTGCATCACGCAGGCTCTTGCCATATTGTCCTCCTTCTTTTCCGAGCCCCGGCCGGAGTAAAACCCCTGCCACTCCCGCAACACCTCCTGATTGCTCACGGTCACGGGACACCTCGTGCCTGAGCTGCCCTGGCCTGAACGGCCACCTCAGGGAAGGTTCACCTTTGGAGGGGAATGACCTCCCAGGCCATGACATGGCCTCCGCGCTAGAGAAGGAGTCCAGTTAGTCAAGAAAGCAAGTGGGAGGCGGGAGGGACACACGGACACATCTCTCATCATTCTTTCCGTAGCAAGTTTGTTAGCTCCCTAGCTCAGCTGACCTTCTACAAGGCAGGTCTTTGGAGCAGCATAAACAGGGGTGGCTGCGTTTGTAGGCAAAGGCTCTGCACCCATTTATCTTCTGGTGAGGATCTGACAGCTTTCTATTTGTCCACATCGAGGTCTTTGTTTTCACACAGGGCATTTCTACAGCAGCACTTCACTCATCATCACGCCAGCACCCAGCAATCATGAGCAAGCACACCCAAACAAGAGGGAAATAAAAGGAATAAATCACAAAGGAGAAAAAAGAAAAAAAACATTTCCCACATACTATGGGTGTGGTTTTATGCAATCAACACACCTCTGAATCCAAAATGCTCGCTTTTTCCCGCAATGCCTTGTGATACACGGGTCACGCAACGCAACCTAACCAAAGAGATGCCGTGAGGTCTACACAAGGCTTCCGCTTTGGACCATCCTGCTTGGAAGATCCCTGGTACTTGCAGATGAACCTCATCTCTGGAAGCCCTCCGCTTGTTGCAGCTCAATCCCTTTTGCCTGTGGACAAAACCCAAACTGCTTTACTTTCCCACACGGGTACCACGAGGCCAGCCTTGCATGAGCAACATTTGGAAAGAAGAGGAGGCAGAGGTTATTTTTGGCTACTCAGCTAAGGAAAAAAGCACAGGCTGAGGAAGACAGGGAAGAATTAGACATGCCTGAGTTGGCATTTACTTGTCCTACCAAGGGCAGGGGGAAGATCAGATGGAAGAAGACGGAGGTGGGAAATCCCATGTATCAGACCCAGCTCTTCCCATGCTCCCGACCCTCCCGCCACCTGAGTCGGGCAGAGGGGACATATCCTGACCACGGGGACCATGCTAAGTGCTCTGCTATGGAGAGGTGGCCTTAACCAGCACAGTGCTGGCAGGATCATTCCCTCATCCCATGGGATTGGCTGGAAGGAGCAGCCCAGCAGGCCTGGGATGACCAAGTCCCTCCTGGGTGACCTGGTAGCTGTGGCCACCAAGTGAATGCCACGGCCATTCACAGACCGCAGCAGCTTTAAAAACTACCAGCAAACCTCAGGGATAGCTGCAGTCTGACAAATGCCCCCCTCCCCTGTGCCAAGCAGATCTTGGCACGAAAAAGAGCTTGGCCTGATAAACTGAGGGCTTCCCTTCAATGGAATCAATGCTGGCAGCCACGACAAGCGTGTTTGAGGGCAGACACACGGCTGGCATCCTGCAGCACTGATGTGCTGGCCTTCAGCAGCAAGGAGAGCTGCCTCCCCCCCTCACAGAGGGTTAAAGTGATGTGATCTCATGCATGGAGGGAAGGCCCAGCGTGATGCCAAAAAGCAGGTCCCCACTGCCAGCCTGAAGTTGCCCCACATGAGGGACTCAACTCCTCCCTGGCCAAGTCGCTACAGAAGTGGATCCACAGGAAGCTTTCCATCACAGCTCCTAACAGGCCATAAGGAGAGCAATTTTCACTTAGGACCACACTGGCCATGACTCATTTGCCAAAACTGGAAGAGCAGTGACACTTCTGTGGTCCGCTACAAGGAGCCGCACCGCAGGCTCTTCTCTTGCTATCTCATCAGAAGTGGAAACTGAAAAAAACTTGAAATATCCTAACAGTTGCTGCCTCACAGCCATGTGCAGTCACATCCACAGACCCAAGGGCTCGGAAACTGCTGAGGTCAGGCTGAGAGTCTCCCTCCAAATCCTGGGGAGGAAGGCTGAGCAAGAACCCAAATTGTTGGGACCTTCCCGGTGGCCTTGCTGTGTGATGAAGCAAATGCAGCCTCCTCGAGGACTACAGGATGCTGCCACAATTTGTACTTTGTCTGCCACCCTCCAAGCTCTTTCTAAGCCTCAACTCCTTGAGCTATTTAATACTTTGATAAGATAGGCTAGTACAACCATTCTCACCTTCTAGAGGGAGAAAAAAGGACAAAAAAGGGGAGCATTAGTCCATGAGAGCAGAAATGGGTCTCAGCAGGCCTGAGTTAGACCTCAGACTTGCCTTAGCAGCAAGTCCAGCCTTCCTCTTTTCTCTGGTGCTTCCTACAGGTCTGAGCTTGGATGTCTGAAGGTAAGCGAGAATGAAAGGAGGTTGCGGCCCTGTAACTCGAGCAGAAAGAGGAAGCTAACACTCGACAGACTAAGCTTTTAATAAATAAGCTCTAGGTCTGACCAAATTCTGCATCATACAGGTCCCTGAATAGCACCGTTTCCTTTAACAAAACTCCATCAGGCAAGAAATAATACTGACAGTTTCACGTGACTGATGGTGAGGAAACACTAAGATTAAGCAGCAATTGCTTATTACCCATTTAGCAACTAATTAAGATGCAGGTAAAAGGGATAAACTCTGAAGGAGGCAGTTTGTGGGCAGTCAGACACACCTGCAGCCAGCTCTGCACTAGTGCATGTCCCCAGGGACCTGGCGCTGACACCACCGTCACACCGCTACAACCCCACTGATTTCGGTGATTCGGGTGGGATCTCTGGGGCTCACCTGGTGCGAACACCCACTCACAGCAGGGCTCGCCTCAAAGATGCACCTGACATTGAAGCCAGACCCCAACACTCATCTTTTCTACAGAGTTTTAGTAATTATACAGGGAGGGAGGGGGGAGGCAATTCCCAATGCAGCCATCAAGCTGCAGGGACTTCCAGGTAGTGCCTTCCCCACCCTGGAAGGGATGTGATGAAACGCTCGTGCTGCACAAGCCGTTTGCTGCTGAGCTGCTGCATGCACAGTCAGCGCTGCGTAAAACCCAACACCGCAGCATCACGAATCTGGGTCAGCATCTTGATGCATCCCGTGGAAATGAATCCTCCTTCCCTCTGCCCTGGCACTGACCAGGGTACGCACCAAGATAGTCTTTTCTTCATATCCCCTCGCCTGATTTTCATCTGCTAGCCTTCACCCACAAAGCACACCCACCCACCATTTTTTGGATGTGTTCCCAAATTCATTTCAAGCTCCCAGCAGCCACAGACTGGACATTTTGAGTGGGTGAAATGCAAGAGAAAAATCCACGTGGAACAACATGCCTTGCAGCTGGCAAGTCAAGTGAACAAAATCATGACGTGCCCCAGATTTGCTGCAACTGCCCTGGGAAAGGTTTTTCAAAAGCCACTGCTGTGCAAGTGCTTCTGCTGCACTGCATTCATTAAAGTCTCCTCCTAATCTCCAGTGAATATTTGCCCAAGGCCCACAGCCGACGTCTTAAAATTGACATGAGACTGGAAGTCTCTGATAAAGGAAGACACGAGATAGTGGCAGCAAGAGATATCAAAGGTCAGAGTTGAAATATATTGCAGGTCCAAGGAGATTCAGCGACCTCATTTTCAGCCGGTTCCCACTGGCATACCACATTTCCCCCTAAATGTTACATACAGAAAACGTACACAAGCTACAGCATCTGTGGGGCAAGGTCCAGCACAGCGCTGAGACCTGGCTTCAGCTGTGCCTGCCCTGTGGGAGCCTTGGGGAGGATGCAAAGGGTCATCCTGACAGACAGCAGGCACCAGCAGGGGCACAGAATCACAGAACAGTGTGGGCTGGAAGGGACGTTCAAAGCTCATCTGGTCCAACCCCCTGCAATGAGCAGGGACATCTTCAACCAGATCAGGTTGCTCAGAGCCCCGTCCAGCCTGGCCTTGAATGTCTCCAGGGATAGGGCACCCACCACCTCTCTGGGCAACCTGGGCCAGTGTTTCACCACCCTCATTGTAAAAATCTCTTCCTCATGTCTCGCCTGAATCTCCCCTCCTTCCGTTTAAAACCATTACTTCTTGTCCTGTCATAACAGGCCTTGCTAAAAAGTCTGTCCCCATCTTTCTCATAGGCCCCTTTTAAGTGCTGAAAGGCCACAATAAGGTCTCTCCAGAGCCTCCTCTTCTCCATCCCTGCTCCCTGGTTGGGAGCCACAGTGTCTCGGGGCTGACAGCCTCATTTATATCTAAACCATTTCACAATCAAAGAAGGGCTTGAAATCCTTTCCCCAGACTTTCAAACGGCTCACAGATTCATTTTCACCTCACAGACATCTCCACCTCTTGTCTCCCTGCTCTGCATCAGAAGCACCAGTTACATGGGCAACCACCCCCCTGCCCTTACAGGCAGCACCTGCCTCACTGCGAAACACAAAGGGCCACCCTTTCGATCCTTCTGACATAGTCAAGCCTTGATAGGAACAGGAAAGGAAAGCAATTTGGGGAAAATTGTATCTTGTTCCTCACTGTCCCAGAGAAGATGTCCTCCAAACTCACCCCTTCAGGAATCTAAAAAAAGAAAACAAACAAACATCAAAAAGGCCTCCACTTAAGGTATGGAGAAGTCCAGAGTCCTTTCTTTTCAAGGTACTAGCAGACAAGGGTCCAAGAGCTCCTCTACACAAAAGTGAGTTTTTGTGTTCAGCTGGTTTGATTTTGTTACTCCCCTTGGGCTCAGGGAGCTGTGTTGCGCCAAGAGTAACAGCTTATCTGTGAAAACGAGTCCCGAAGAACCCGACCCAAAGTAACTGCTCACAAACAAAGCCAGTTCCTTGAGTTGATAAGGCACGGCGTAATCTAGGGCTTGAAGAAACTATTCTCTCCAAATGGAAACCTTTTTTTTAATGTTAAGTGATATACTTTTAAGTATAATCTTGTTTTGTAGAAATTAACATCAGAAAACAAAAAAAAAGAACCCAAAACCTGCACCAAACTTCTGCAGTGACAGCCTGCAAAGCCTTATTTCCCATTTCCTAACAAAAATGTTACCAAGAAAATGTTTAAAACCTTTAATACCCTATTAAGATATGGTAGCAGTCACTGACCATGTTTAATTCAAATTAATTATATCTCATCATTTTGAACCATCAAAATTATAGTGAAAATCTTGTGAAAGCAAGCAGTTTGCAAGACTACCCTCATTCTGCCCCTGAAAAAAGCCTTATTAACAGGAAGAACCTAGGTGGCACTGTGATAGCCCACTGCATCAAAATTAATCAGAAAGAGCTAATTTCAGATCAAATTTTCCTGTAACTTTTTGTGGACTTACTGGAAATATTTGGTTTCATGAAGCCATTAAAAAAAAGTCTTTTTTTTTGTGAAGCTGATTGTCAGTTTAGTACACGCTTGAGATTTTCATTTGTCTAGCTGAGAAGAGCCAGCTCACACACCATGGAGGACTAGCAAAGCGGAGGTCTCTCAAGCAAGACAAGTCCAGATGAGATTTCCAAATGTATTTAAAAGGCCCACCTGAATATAATTTCCCTCCTTATTTGGGAACTCCTGAAAGACAATCAATAGCTATGCAGCCCTTTCGTTTTAGAAGATTCTGGGGTAAGGGAAGAAATGTTGCTCTTAGCACAGAAATCCATCTGAATGGAACAGGTTTGAGATAATCCCAAGCACTATTTTTATTAACAAACTGTGGTAATTCATTCTTCCCTGTGTGCCTGCTGGATGACGTGAGTAACACAGTAGCTCATGGCAGGGCAGCAAACTAAATACCCTGGATGATTTTTAAATTTTCTATTATTAGGAAGGTTGAGAATCGGTCTGCTCAAATCCCTTCGCCTTCACTGTGGTAGAGGCAGTTAATGAGGAAGAAGCGAGGAGACAAACTGGGGCGCAGGGTTTGCTCCGGGGTGCTGGTAGCACCCAGGGCCAGGGAAACGCTTCCCTCCCTCTTGCAAGCCCCAACACCTTCTGTGGGAGCACCAGTGTCACAACAAAAATCTGAAAAAGGGATATTATAAATGAATCCCGTAAAGAAAAACCTCTTAAGTTCGTTTTTGATCTGGAAATGTATCTTTTCAGACATTGGTATCTGGCATGGACCAGAGCAAGAAATAGTGTGAACACAAGGACGCGTTTAAGTTAACTAGAAAGCTGCAGTCAGCACCAGTGTTCCCAAGTTTGTGTCATAATAAACGCATAAAATCCAAATTTTAAGCTTTCCTGCTAGGTAGAATTTCTTAAAAAAAAAAAAAAAAAATCAATTCAGAAGTGTGGCAATACCTCACTTCCACAATATCATCATAATATAGAGCGTTGTTGCCTTAATTAACGTTGCCTGCAATGTAGATAGACCTAATGAAAAGTAATAGGAGCACTGCAGGTTGAAACAAAATGCCTTTATCTTGCTAAATCAATGCAGTCTGCCGCTGATTGGAACAAACTGAAGATGAAGCCCCCACACGTCCCCTCCTGCCACCCCCTGAACGCTGGTGTGCTCCCACAACACGTTTCCATTTTGGCACACTCCACATTGTGACGCAAATGTGATTTGGAGGAAAACTCCGAGCCATCTCTGGGGCAAACAGCTCCGGAGCCTCCATGCCGAGGCACACGCGGACCCAGGCTGAGCGCTCTCTTGTCAGAAAACAGGTACAAATTCAGCGCAAGGCGGGACAGAAGACATTTTACCACGGGCGCAACAACCTCTTCCTTGCTTTTTATATCCCTGTGTAAAGATTTCATACTCAGATTGCAAGGGCTTTTTTTTCCCCCCGTCTTAGCTGTGCTCCGGGCTGTGCGGATACCACCGCAACGTACACATTATACAGTCGCTGCAGGATACCATAATCACCCAGGAATGCACTGGTTGTCACATGGGGCTTTGCTCAATACAGCTGTTAGGTGGCCCAGCTGAAGAATAAACATTTGAAGTACGGAAAAATGTTCTTCGAGAGGGAAGGTTTGTTATTAATGTAAATACAAAAGGACTCTTGAAACAACCCAACGACTTCAGCTTCACTTGAGCCCAAAGTTATGAAGCTGGAGAATACAGAAGTTGAAAATCAAGACGTTATTTCCCTGTTATTCGAGCAGTGAGAATTCATTTAAAAATATATGTATGACCTCAGGGGAGTTACAACCACAGAACCCAGAAGATTAAAGAAAATAAGCTTAAAATACCTTCCTCACAGAGTCATGCATTTCTTTCCTGATCGTAAGAAGTGACGGGCAAACCTCAAAAGGTCCAGAGGTTTGGCTACATCTCCAGAGCAGCTGATGCCTTCTTAAAATCCCCCTCAGGGATG
The DNA here is from genome assembly GCA_013399365.1 of Pampusana beccarii. Classification (NCBI taxonomy): domain Eukaryota; kingdom Metazoa; phylum Chordata; class Aves; order Columbiformes; family Columbidae; genus Pampusana; species Pampusana beccarii. Next base: position 694,484 of record VWYH01004268.1, on the reverse strand, counting down.
ATTTCTACTCACATTTACTGGCAACAAAAAAGATGGTAAAGTTTGAGCTCCTTCCCTTGCACTGACAACCCAAGTCCTTCATTACTTGCTTGCCCACGTTGATTCTCACTAACACAAATAATCAAGTCTCCAAATCCAATACCACTAGCGACACTGTTGGCCAAACCACAGAGGAGGTCAGAAGCCACGAAGAGCCCACAGAAAGTTGTTCAGATGGCATCTTCTGTGGGCAGAGAGTCCTGGGAGAGATTAAAACCATTAAGAGTCACAAAATGAAAGAAAATGCAAGAAGCAGGCTTTCTCTGAGGGTGCAGTTTTCCCCATCAGAGATATTCCTCCCGTCATGCCAGACTACCAATAGCTGATTGCATTTGCACAGCAACCAGCCAGCAACTAGCTTTTAAAAATGTATATTTATTCTGTATTACATGTTTTCTGGTGTCAGCTTTAGAGGTAGATGAAACGTACCTGCAGCAAGAGCTTTCAAATCAGCTATCATCCGTACCTGAGCCAACAGAAACCTTTAATTAAAGCACTGAGTTACACAGCTTCTGGTTACCATACAACTAGCAACATCTTCAAATATTTGGATTGTAAACAATCTTCATAACTTGGAGACAGGCATCATCTTTCCTACTTCATACTGAAGGCTTTGCAGGCATTTTGTAGGTGTCTGGCACTAGGGAATGACAGAAGGGAGTGTCGATAAGGCGCTGCAGCTCTGCAATAAGGTAGTGCAGGAAAAATACAGTAGCTAAGTAATGGTTTGCGATCTTTTAGTTTTCTTAGTTTTGGAACAAACTCTAGGATCTCTGCACTTATATTATCCCAGACCTGGATTTGATGGTACCCCCAAGCCATGAAGCTCATTTATGCTCCGGTTGAAAGTACGAAAAGATGCTGATGTTACAGTACTTACTCGCCTGCTGCTTTTAATGGTGTAGAGCTATTTATTTATATGCAATATTGTAAGCATCCTATTTGAACTTGCTCTTCAGATGCAAGAGAGAGGACTTGCATAGTAAAAAAGAGCACTGGACATTAGGAAAAGTATTTTTGGAAGGAAAGAACAACTGAAGAGATTCCTATTAGCTAGATAAAAAACATTAAATGTGCTAAACCATTAAGTATTCTGATTAGTATTCAATAAGTATCTGCTCAATCTACATAGACCGAGCCTGCTAAAACATTTCAGAGGCAAAATGTAAAATGGTATTTAGACAGCCTGTTAAGTAACTTTAGGTCTTTATTTATATCAAAGCAATAGAATTTTGTATATCTATACCTCTTTATAAGTATCTACCATGAACAATTTTTATTCCTTATGCCTCTACCTTCGGTTACGAAGTATAAGCCTGCTGTCTGTAAGCCAATACCAAAATACACGTCAATCAGGACTGCTCACGAAAGAGCGGACAAGAGAAGCAGCAGAGCAGAAGCCCAGTGGTGCCTGTGGAGCGGGCAGTGACCGGGAAAGTCATATTTTGTTATCAGATCCAAAACCTGCCTTCTGTTGGGCTCTGGGCAAATCCACCAAGGCTGTATTTTCAGATTACTCAGATACCTCGAGGTACAGATAAATATTCAGCGGGATTCAGGTTAATCTTCATCAAAACCCACAAGTACTTATCCATTTAATCACTGGGGGACAAAAAATACCAAAGGCTTACTTTCCTTGTGCTAGACATATTTTTTTTTTTTTAGAAATCTTGCCCTCAAAAACTGTGAAATAATTACATTTACCCATTTGAAAAAGCGCTTTGAGGTCTCTGGGTTTAAGTGTCATTTTAATAAAGGATTTCAGCAGAGGTGAAGCATCCAAGCCTAAAGTCGTGACCCAAACCAGAGGCTCTACCTGCCACCGAGCCCTGGAAGAACATATATTCCTGAGATCCCTGTTGAACCACAAGGTCATCAGCTTCATCAAAAGCCTCTGCATGACGAGAGCTGCCCTAGGGGAGCCTGATAATATCCACCCTAAACCTCAACTATCTCCTCCATCTTCCACTCTCCTTGAGGGATGAATCCAGCAGACGCTCCCCTACAGTCATCATCTCTCAAAAATTAAACTTTCGCAATGTCACCTTATCCTCTGGCATTTTTATAGCAGCTGACCAGGAAGGAGAGATTCAGCATCTTTCTCAGCCCACCTCCTACCTTCTCACGGGGCATTCAATTGCCCAGATGCAGTTCAGATTAGGAAGGCAGCTGGTGAAGGAGGGGAACAGAGACAAGAACAGCTCTTCACCTCTCCCCTTGGAGCTCTGTCACCACGCAGTATGAAACTCACCATTCATGGGACTAGGTAGAAAGAGGGAGAGAACGAGCACGGAGGAGACATGAGTCTGAAGCCTGGTCAGGAGGGACTGGTTCCTGCTTCTGAGGTTGTGTTTGGGTTTAATCAACGAGCACACCATGTTAAGTGTATACACAGTTAATGAAGGAGCTCTGATCTGGGCCAATGCCTAAGAGGATGCTATTAAAATGCAACAGACATCGCCTCATTAAGAACCACGCAGCACAGAGTGCCCTATTTTGCAGGGCCAGGCATGAGGCACATTGTCTTGGACAGTTTTTAAAGGGTTACGGTATGATCCAAAGCCCATTCACCTCAATGGGAAGTTTTTCACTGACTCACCAAGGTTGGATCAGGTCATTATGGCAAAAGATCTTGTCATGTGCAGAGACATCCCTGATTCTGGATTGCCCAGCACACTGCCATGCAGACATCTCTGTATTAGGCCACAGGACAGGCAAATGCTGTGAATATCGTTATTCTTCCAGTAAAGTATCCCATAGCCACACGACAAATCCACTTCCAGCATCACCCTTAGGCACTTAACATTTATTTGCAGGAGGTGTCATTCAATACACTCCAATATTTCTCTGTACTTGTGGGCTCCCTACAACAGGTGTACTTCTGGGTTTGTTTTTTTTGTAGCCTGCACTTTTAAATCCTTCATCACTGTATTGCTTAAATAAGCAAGAATTCATCGTGTGTTCAAAGCAGTATAGATATCACTAGGAAGTCCCCCCTCCTCTAATTAAAACCATCCATTTGCTCTTTGTGTACAGAGAAACATAACACAGCAGGAAACAACCGTCACATCAAATACCCCTTTTATGGTAATTGTGGTTAAATACTGACTTTTTAATGGTAACATACTTATACAGGTTTGGCAACAGATGCAAAAACAAGTAATCGCTTTTTCTGGAGGGCTACCAAAATGGCAAGTTTCCCAAGTCAATCAATCCACTCAGGGACTGGGAATGCAGAAAGCAATTTAGTCCTGCAAGGAATATGACAATCTATTTATAATGGCACAGTGTGCGAGGCCGAGAGGAGAAACTGCAGCTGTCGTATAAGGATTATAAGTGACTGATTGTTTCTAACAAAATGGATTGATATATCAGAAGGAAGTACAGTTTAGCTGTTTGGCTGATTCTCTTTCCATTGTACAGGTGTGGTGCCAGCTTGAAAGAAATTGGGAGCTACAGCCAAAAATACCATTTTGCCATCTCCCCCTTGACATGCCTGGGTAGCCTTTGTCAGCTCTCTCAAGGACTGTGTCAGAGCCCATCAAGCCTTTGTTAAAACGAACAGAAAGGCTAGCCGAGTTTCAGAAGACCCCATAGGAGCATCCTTAGGAATACAGAGCATTCCTAAGTGTTAAATAACAGTCCTGCCGCTTCAGTTCTTGAAAAAGCTTTGCTTCCTGTTTCCTTATTTACTTCTTTTCCAGCTGCTGTATGTATTTCCATGGGTGGTTAAATAACAGTCCCTCCATCCTAAGGGAAGGCTGCTTGCCAGCACAGAAAAGCAAATGATTCCTGAATTCTATGTAGAGCACATTACAGATGCAGCAGATTCAAGGCCCGACATCCTTTGTCAAGACTGAAACAGAAAATACGCTTAGTGAAACGTGCTTTATCAAGGAGGATGCTAAGCACAATCTTGCTGTTAATATAAGCACGGGGAATTTTTCTTGTTGATGCGGTTAACCGTGGTGCAGAGTGTAGTCTGCCTCCCAAATCTGTGTTCGCTCTTTCCCTGCAAGAAGATAATCCAGGCCTGATGGCTTCTTTCCTACACTCTTATCTATTACATAATCATCTGAAACCTGGGGGACAGAGAGAAGAGTCTGATGAGAAACCTCTTGCATGTAAACAGCAAGTTTTTACACCTTATGCCCTTGGGGCATGCATTTTTCGTGGTTGTTTGGGCATGCTCATCCTAGAGCAATGGGAAGAAACGTAGTCCTCAGCTTATGCACCCCACCACCCCGACTTTCTCAAAGCCAAATATCGGCAGAAACTTAGGAACCTTTAGGTCTCGTGATTATAGAAACTCAGGACTGAAAAAGGTACCTCAAGATCTTTCTCTGACAGGTGAAGGTCTGATGCACACACTGAAGCTGTGGCCAGTAATGGTTACTCCACTGGGCTGTTTTCAGCTATCACCATGTCTTGAACACAGAATCACAGACTGTTTGGGGTTGGAAGGGACCTCTGGAGATCATCCAGTCCAACCCACCTGCTAAAGCAGGTTCACCCAGAGCAGATCACACAGGAAGGTGTCCAGGTGGGTTTGAATGTCTCCAGAGAAGGAGACTCCACAGCCTCTCTGGGCAGCCTGTTCCAGGGCTCTGGCACCCTCAAGGTANGCCCCTCATCATCTTCATAGCTTGCCACTGGAAGCCCTCCAGTAGTTCCTTGTCTTTCTTGAACTGGGAAGCCCAGAACTGGACACAGTACTGCAGATGTGGCCTCACCAGGGCAGAGCAGAGCATGAGGAGAACCTCTCTCGACCTGCTGGTCACTCTTTTCCTAATGCACCCCAGGTACCATTGGCCTTCTTGGCCACAAGATCACATTGCTGCCTCATGGTCAACCTGTTGTCAACCAGAACTCCCAGGACTCCACATATGCCATTTCCACACATTTTTTCACGCAGCTAGAAGAACTCTCTGATTATATGCCAGTACCAGCTAGTGACAGACAGAGACAACCCCACACAATGGGGGGGTCGCCCCAGCATTGAGACAAAGATGAAGCAGACAACAGCACATCACAAAGGAACATATCCAGTACCAGGTTGCTGCAATCCAGCCACCAGCAGTCCTTCATTTTCACCTCGCTCTAGCATGGGAAGTCACCTATATGCACATACCTTGCATCTGGAAGAGGGGTTTTTGTGCTCTTTGTAAAGAGGAATTTTGCTCTTTGCATCATATGGGCAGCTGCAAAGATATGACTCTACATGCTCTCCCAGCGGCATGGAGGGAAAATAATTATTTTGTTGCACCTCAGAGACAGCCAATATAGAGCGTTAAAATAAATAAATATAAATACAAATATATATATATATATATATACACACACAGACTCCCAGCAGACTGTTCTTTCTGTGTAAAAAAGGTGCATTTATACAATACCTTTCATCAGGGATCTTAAAGCACTTCGAAATACCAAACGTCAAGACACCCCTGTAAGAGCTGAGGTAGTCAAAGGAAACTGGGAGAGAGCTCTTAAAATGCCTTGTTTTAGCAGGCTGGTGTAAGACTGAGAGACTATCTAGGCATCCTGAGACACTGTGTGGGGATTCAGGGGATTTTTGCTTTTAGAAAGTTTCCAGTTGCATCTTTCAAAACTTTCTCTCTTACAACATCGATTAAAAGATAATTTAAACTATATTCAGAGACAAAACCCTAATTCTGGTACCCTCTGGAAACCTCAGGTCAGCTCCACAGCTCTGCCATGTGCACTAATGCACTCCAGCCACTGCCAAGAAACACCAGCACACACACAGATGCTCTGAATACATCAAGCAGTGATAACAAGAAGACAGCGCAATTATTCTGCACTCTTCAACACTGAAGAATGAATTAAAGCGGCGCTTTAAAATTGCAACTAATTTATACCATTAAGAGGTACCTTTACCCCTTCAGATTAGTGCAATGAGGCCTTATCACAACTAAAATTAGACCTGATACGTTTTCAGCAGGTAAACAAAACTAAATGACAGACTTAAATATCAGCTACCCTTTGGCCTCATCTAAACTGTGGGATCTAGGAGCTTGCAGGACCATGTATGACCAACCTCCATGCTGGAAGAGGCCCAGGTACATAGGATTTTCTCTGTTTGTCCCCCTCAACAGCCTGGTTCGTGAAAACAAAACAAAACAAAACAAAACAAAACCCAACCACAAACGTGTAGGTCGGAAGGCAGCTTCAGCCTGCTCCAGCCAGGAGTTCAGCCGCAGCTTCTTTAAGCGGTTGTGCCAGACCAGAAGCTGAAGTAGCACAATTTCTCTGGTCCATCACAATACGTGGCAAGAGGACATGACTCGGGTAGGATGAGAAGCAAAACTGCAGGACAGTTGGGGATTAGTACAAGCAGTCAAGGTGAAATACGCTGGTTCTGGGTGCTATGAGAGAGGACCCAGCAATCCCAGCTCTGTGGTCCCCTCCTCAGATCGCACGCACCCCCAACCCTTTCCTGAAGCCAAAGGGCAGAAAGGCAGCCTTTGCCCACATCTCAGAGTCAGAAGTTTTCCTCTCTACACTACTGTCTTCAGGTACAGGACTGTAGCAAAAACATCTGGCACAGCATCCACTTCCTCCTTAAATCCAAGAGCTTCACCTCACCAGAATTCCCAATTGCTCCCAAAAGGAGAGGCCAGCAGTCCCAACCAACTCTTCCATTGGGGTGAACAGGTGCAATGAAGTGTGGACATTTACAGCAGCAGATAAGTACTCCATGGATTCAGGTCTTCACTGCAGATGAAGGTATTGACAGCTACTTTACATAGTAGTACCCCACTACAGGCCTCAAGTTTTGCCAGAGAAGGTTTAGACTGGATATTAGGAAAAATTTCTTCATGGAAGGGTATGGTATGTCAGGCATTGGAACAGGCTGCCCAGGGAAATGGTGGAGTCACCATCCCCGGAGGGGTTTAAAAGACACGTAGATGAGGTTCTTAGGGACACAGTTTAGAGGTGGACCTGACAGCCTTAGGTTAACGGTTGGACTCAAAGGTCTTTTCCAATCAAAACGATTCTATGATCAGCAGTTAAAGCCAGGCAGGATGAATAACACTTCATATTAAGAAACCCAGAAGCACTCTGATAAGGAATGCCCACACTAAGATGAAGGTGACTTCATTTCAGTAGCTGGATGCTGCACATATTTCTTCAAGTTAGTCATATTTCGGTATGTGCCAAGAATCTAACAACAAAGAACACGGTATAACTCAGACATGGAAAAAGTTAGTTCTTTGTGGTATCGCATTCTAGATGAAAAACCACTTCCTCTCCTGCATAGCAAAGCAAGAAAGCGTAGGCTTCGGTTTTATCAGTCATTGCATCTGCGTGTTCTTAACAAGCTTAAAGTCTGTGAGCCAAAAATGTGAGGTTCATGGTCTGAATCTTTCCCTCTTTCACATTCATGTAAATTTGAAACATCTATAGCGTCGTTGGAGTTTACAATGGTGGAAATGATGAATGCTGGAATTTTGTCTTTTTCATTCAAGAAGAACAGATTTTTGCACAGAATAACATGCTTTCACTCGAGGAGGCCCAGAAGTTATTTCCCAAACTATGCCAGCAAAGTACACTGATTGTCACTGTGCTGCTGCGCGCGGGTTCAGGGTGGATTGCGGGTGAGTTACTCACTCTGGGCGAGCAGCACGGCTCTGCAGGGACAAGCGGTCTCTGGGCAAGGGCTCACTGTGGCTCACAATCCTTCTGGCTGGTTCCTCCTGGTCACAGCTGGAGCTTGGTTGGACCATTTAAAGAGCCAACTTTTTCCTCTTCAGGCGCTTGTTATTACTTCTACTTACTGTAATTATAGCAGAAAAAACACAAGTATTTATTTGAAGGTTATTTTTATACCTTGAATTTTCACTAGAAGAATAAAACAGGTGACAGTGGGCAGATGAACCTTTCTACCTTTTATTTCATGCTACTTCTTATACATTCAGTTATCTTCAGGAGGGACAATGCCTCTTGAGCGCCTTTCCCCAGTCAAGCTAAGTATAAATCTCAGTGTATTTCTGTGGTTATCCCTACCTTTTTTATCTGGCTGTCTGCTTAGCTAGCTGTCTGGTTTGATATTTCTAGTTTGCACTTAACCAGGCTGGATATTTCCCCTTTGTCTTTCCCCATAGTCATATACATCAATCAGAGCCTTTTTCTTGCTTTTGCAGCAGATAGGGAAGAAATATAGATGAAGCCATGCTTACCAACACTTCCAAAAAAGAAATCTACACCACACAAGATGTTCTGGCTACATCAACCTTAAGATGTGGTAACAGAATAGATGTGTTGAAAAAGAATATAGGCCTATAACATATTAAAATAATAAGTAAAGTAATACCATCTATTAATTATGTAAGAAAAACACTGAGCTCTTTGTAGGAACTACAGTATGGCTAATAACAGTATATCCCTGTGAGCTAAAGGCCTGGTTTTTATTATAATAATTATACTGATGGATACTTTCAGTTGTAGAAAAGGCAATAAAATTTATACAGAAATTACGGACATTTTGGTAGTAGAATAGGAAACACTGCCCAGGTGACCTTCTTTAAGAATGAGATTTACACATTCCTAAGCTTTTAATAACCAGCATAATTGTTGAGGGTATTTAATTCATTGATTTTAATAAAGTGTGACAATAGCTGATGAACATTTCACCAGAATGTCACTGCCATCACTTTCCCTCTGGCACCTCAGCTTTCCAGTGTTCAGAAAACAATTTCGGCATTCCTATTTGAGTTTTCCAATAAAAAATCTCAGATCTCTAGTCAGCCTAGGATATTATATTGCCAGTCTTCTTTCAGAAACATCATCATTCACACATCCTGCACCTACTGACTAAGTAGAAGGCAAAACCATCCATCATTGGAG
>VWYH01004268.1:635574-680574 GCA_013399365.1 Pampusana beccarii | reverse complement strand
ACTTGTTATGAAGACATACAGAGATTAGACTGCCATTAGCAGTTTTCCCAGTGACTGTTCAACACAGACTGGTAAAAACACTTTCTCAACTTTCAGTTTAAATGGCCTCAGCTCTCAGCCAATTGTTTCTTTCATAGTTTTTTTCCACTAAATTCAATATCCACTTAGATTCAATACCTGCTATATTCCCTGTGTATTGGGTTTATACATCATAACCAAGGAAACTCTTGATCTTATTTTTTGACAAGTATGATGAGTTCTTCATATTCTCTTTGGACAGAATTTCTCCAAATGCAAGAATCATTTCCTAAGCGGTTTTCTGCCCATCTTTTCCCACATATTTTCTTTAAATGAGATCAAGAGAACCAGACAGACTGCTTGACTGTTGTGTCCACCTGTACCACAAGCACCACTGTCCACTCTTTAACCTCCCTCCTGTCCATACTCTTAAAAGCCTCATTCAACTTTCTGCCACATTAAGAGATTGGAACTTGTGTTCATTTACCCCTAAATCCTTTTCAGAGTTGCTACTTTCCACAATATTATTACTCATTCTATAAGGCTTGTCTGTATTTCCCTGTGGCAATTATTTTGCAAATGGCTGTAAAACATACTCTGGGCCACACTAAGAAAGAAACCCACACTACTCAGTATAGCTGACAAATGCTCAGCATAATTTACCAGTGCTAGTCAGGAAAAAAAGTGTTGAACTGGAATTTCCCTTGGAGTTTCCCTAACTCAAATGTTTTGGGAAAACAGTTTGATTTCAACAAAGTTGTAATAGAAACCAGGCACAATACTGTGGAAGTGGGAGCCACGTGGCTTCCAAGGGTCTTCACCCCTACCCTCCTGCATAGAAAGTTATGAATTTAATTCCAAAGTGGAGTGTTCCAACCTACAACAAAACCTGATTTTGAAGTCCAAGTCCTCTGAAAAAAAGGATCACCTTTCTCCAGAGCCCCATCACTTGCCCCTCTACCAATCTTTGTGTCATCTGCAGCTTCTCATTAGCAAACTGGAAAAGCCATTGCTTATATGGAGAGTAACATAAGAAACATCCACAACATCTTTTTAATCTATTCTGAACGTAGTTTAGCAGCCGGAGACAAGGCGCTGAGCCAACTCAAGAAGCTCGGCCAACTCTGTGGACCATCAGCAAGTGATGATTCCTCTTTCCAAAGCGGGAAATCCTACACTATGTGTTTCTGTTTACCCTTCTGGTTGTGTCTCCTCATTAATACTCCTGAAAGTGGTGTCAGTTAGCTTGCCTTGTATTGTGTTTCAGTCTGCTCAGGATGATAACGCCTAGGGTTATATTTTCCACCCAATATAAATTAGTATATTGTTCAGTGGTGCTTTGTGTCAACTTTACCAGTATCTTGAGATTCAGGGAAAAAAATAGGACTGACAGCAGCTAGCTTTTTCTTTTCAAATAAAAGACCATTCAGAGTGGTTCCAAGTCATCCTAGTTCAAACACAGATGCTAATTAGGCATGTATTTTGACACACATAATGGTACCACGTAGGGGATGAAATAAGGATCAGATGAGGCTGTGAATAACTAGTCTCTCATCATGGCTTCTGCGGGGCAGGAAAAAACTGGTTTTGTAATTTGTTTTAGTAGGTGTTTTGGAAGTATTTTTCCTCTCCCTGTCTCCATTCCCTCTTTCCTTAGCATTTTTCCTCTCTTTTACCACTTGATCTGCAACAGCAGCTCACCCTGGAGCAGAAAACTTAATCTGCTAAGGAGCACTGATGAGAAACCCTCTTCCACTCCCTTTAGACAGACTAACGCAAGTGGGACAGTAGTTGCTCAGGATGTAAAAGCCCGAACCGATGTCCCATGGAGTTAGTTGTCACAGGCTGCAGGGCTGCCAACTTGCAAAACAATTCTTCTTCTCCAAACAAAGATGAGGCTCAGGATAACAATGGCTAAGTCACAGCTTTGTCACGGACCTCGTACATACGGTGGCATCACTGCTTGCTCTCAGCCAGGAAAGGGTAACAGGATTCCAAAGCTCACTCATTTCAGCTATTAGCTTTTGGAGGTTCTGGTGGCATTTCACTACACGTTTATCCATGTGTGCACAGCGAGGCTTCCAGCACATTCATGGATCCCAGGCACCCCCTGGTCCCCATTGCGCAGAGGCAGTGTTACAAAGGCAATCCAAAACCAGCCAAAGGGAGACTAACAGGGTCCTTCCAATCAGGCCTGAATACAGATTATTGAAGAAACAATATCCAAGAATTACAAAACGGACATGACACAATTTCTGAACTCTGTTGATTTGACAAGAAAACTATGTGGAAAGGCTGTATCTGTGCACACAGCTTGACCTACTGTTTGAACTCCGAAGAGTCTTTAACACTGCCTGAGTTGCACGTAAGTCTCTGCTCTGCTTTAACCTTGAGTTACACACCTCAACTCTGCCTCTTGGGGAACACAGAACCTGTGCTCAAGCACAGGGCCCATGATGAGCATCCAGGACTCAAGTCCTGAGCAAACGCTTCTTTGTACATGTTTTCTCACAAAGTTTTGTCCTGGATGCCAAACATGTAAGCCAACTGCACCCCTCTGCTCGCCTAAATACCTCAGCCAGCATCTAAGCAGTGTTGCTCCCAGAAGCTGCCCCAAGCTCTGCAGGCAGTGGGTTGCTGCAGCCCCCCAGAATGGCTTGTGGACCCTCTTTGTAGAGGAGGGAAGAGCTCCACAAATGTGTGCAGAGGGTGGGGATGAGGCAGAAGGGAGATAAGTATTTGTAAGCAGTTTCATTCATTGCCCAGAGGATATGAAACAGCAGGAGCTGTGCCAGTTCCCTCTTCACAAGTGCTTGCAAATAACGCTTGTCTCACCCCTTGTCACCTCCCAGACTAAAGCCAGAAATTAAGAGCACTAGCCCACCACACTTCTTCGCATCACTTGAATCCACATTCTGCAATAACACTGCCACCTCTCATATATTCCAAGACTTCGTTATTTGAAAACACAGAAACTTTAATCTCTTCTATTTCCCTTGAAAGACCAGCAGGAGGACTTGTTAACAACTTACTGTTGGAGAAAGAAGGGATTGTGAACACCGATAATGCCTGCTGTGAGGCCACACTTAACATGAGTAAGATGTGAGCTCTGAATGCTCAGATGTGGCTCTGGCTTCCATGTCAGAGAGCTCGAGTCCAGCTGCTCAAGGCACAACTCCACAGAATGGTGTCTGGATTGTCCCATGTACCTGAGACTTGCTTCACAGAGCCAAGAAACAGGCACTAGGTCCTCAGGGGATCAATAGATCAAAAGCTCTAACCCAACAATTGCCAACATTGGGAGGGAACGCAAACTGGTGTTCTCCCTAAACAGCCTCTCCCATCGCTGCTGTCAGAAACCAAATGCTGGGCCAGAGGGTCCCCGCAGGGACAGCTGCGGTGTTCACCTGCAGCCAGAACAGCTGGAGAAACAGAGCCAGCTCCCACCCACCCCCAGTGCTCCCGACCTGGCCTCCTCTGCCACCCTGCTCCAGCACGTGTGCCTGGGCACGAGCAAGAGCTCCAAGCGTGCACAACAGTATAGACCACATAACCATGCAGACCATATATAGCACCATGGGATTGTCCATCTTAGGGTGCATCCTCTCAGGCGGGGCACCACCAGAATTCACCCAGAGACTAGTCTGAAGCCAAAGGGAACCATGTCTCAAACACATCACAAGCAAACATTGGGAGATTGGTCCCGGACCCTAGAAGGCCAGCCTGATGTAACACCACCTCCATTTGCACCTTAAAGGTTGGTGCAAATATTTCTGCAGGATAAAATTTTAAAAGGGCGTTGTCTTAACTCAGAAATATTGCCCAAACTTCCACTCACTCCCTTATAAAACCTGTTGCCCAGATTTGCGGTCTTGTGTCTAAAATAGTATTAGGCTGACTTGGGAAGGGTGAAGAAATCTCTAAAATGATGTTTACCATTATTGCTCAGAAATTCATGAAGTAGAAATGAAGGATACTGGGGAGTTATAACACATGCCACATACCTCCTAAGGTGTATCAATTTAAGCCACTAGAACCTCACTTTGCTCTGACCTCTGAGCTGTATTTGCCTTTATTGTGCAACACGTGGTGAGGTAACACCATGTATTAGGTGTCAGCTATTCAACCCCTCAGTGAAACCATCAGAGCAAATATGAAAAAACAAAAAGTCACCCGACCAGTATGGTAGCTGCAGGTGTGAAGAAAACTCTGTTTGACATAATAAACCAAACAAGATACGGGTTACAATCAGGGAAAAAAAGAAAGAAAAAAACCATCTACAACATTTAAGGGGAACAGTCTGGAGAATGGGAATACTTTGCTGCAAGTTTTTGCAAACGAGCTGCGACATAGCCATAGGTTTTAAAGGCTACATTTGCAAAAGCACTGAAGTACCCCTTCCTCTGCTGCTGAAATGCAGAGGGGACTTCTGCTGTTGACATCAGGAGGAACCATGTTAGGTCAAAGCAGATTATTTTCAAGAGTCTCTCTGAAATATAGTCAACACAGCCAAACAGTACAATTCCTACAGGCCTACTTATATTTACTAGCTAGTCAAACTAAATTTGCTATATGAGCCGTGAAATCATAAAAAGCAAAAAGCTATATAAAACCAAAATAAGACAGGGCTCTTAAGTTCAACACACAATTTTACACCATTATTTTTAAGTATGATGGCACTGCCATAAAAACATGATCTCTGCTGTCTGCAACAGCGATCCCACTTTTGTAAGGCCAGCACTGGAGTAACTGCTAAGGAAGCATGAGCACTGCCTTTCTCTCCAGTTCCAGCATCCCCAAAACATGCTAGGGATCTATCCCTTCCCCTTGCCTCCCTGTAACGTGAAGGAAAAGAATGGGATTTTGGTTTTTGTCAGTTTGCTTTCAAAGGAGAGTTGTCTGAGAAGGCCTTACAAGAGGACTTACTTGAGAGGCACAGCTGCCACCAAGAAGACTCCTGCCAGCAAAAAATCAGTTATCCTATAAGAAATTGCCCAGAAGGACAACCTTTGACTCACCGTAGGACGAGTGCTTTCACAGATAAGCTCATATACCCACAGAAACATGTAAGACTACAGCCCCTGAATTCACAATATTTTCCTCTTTTTTTTTTATACAGACCATAAACTGTTTTAAACTATTTTTTAAAAAGGCAATGCAGCTGTGAAGGTGGCAGAGAGTGAGATCAGGAGACGAGCTCTCTCACCACCATCACCTTGAGGAGCAGAGGCGTGGGGTTTTCCTCACCACCATGCCCTGCCACCCACATGCCTTTGTGAGCCATGCTGGCAACCCCGTTGGTATAGCACGGCCATGATGACCATGGCGACCACAGGTGAATTAGGCCTCAGGGCTGGCGACGTCAGGGTGAGGAAAACGCTGTGCCAAAAGGAGCCTCCAAGCCCTAGCAGCTGAGCCACCCCTGGTCCCGACAACATTTCCCCTACAGAGGTCCCAGGCATTTTACAAGGACACCAGTTGCCCTCCCAAGGCCATCGGCCCAGAAATGGGGTGGTGGCTCCATGATCCCACTCCTGATGAGCTGGACAGGGCTGGCTGCGCCTCCTGGATGACTGGCTCAAAGCCACCCACTGCAGCTACAATCCCACCCATGTGGCATTTTTTAAAGCACCTTCTTCAGCCTCTAGGTGTCTACTTTACTTTGTCCTCGGGATGAAAGAAGAGGCTTGAAGAGAGAGCCTGGAAGAGAAGGAACATGGGGAACACATCAGTGACTTCAGCAGTCTTCAAGCTCAAGATTGCCTGCATGTTGCAAAGCCCCTCCTAACGAGTGAAGACATAAGCTACACTCATAGAAAGGGTAGGTTCTTGTCACAAAGGCACCCCAAAAATCAATTTAGACAGGCGATAAGCTTCAAAGAGACTTTATTCTAACCAGAACTGTTTAGCGGAGAACTGAATAGAAACAGAGCTTATCCAAAATTATACAGCACTCCCAACAACATTATAAAACACAGATTTGGACACTGGTTCAATTCCTACAACGCCGATTCAAACTCAAGGGACCCAAAACTCTAGAATGAGGATTCAAAAACGCACATCTTCCCACTCACAAAAAGTGAGGAATCTCAAAAGTACCCAGAGAATATAATCACTTACCAATAAGGGAAAGTGTCTCAATCCTCAACGAAATTTCCTTAGATGACATCCCAGACTAAGAAGCAGCATTTGTACGTATGTACCTCTCTTTATGTCCTTTTTATTAAAGTATTTACATTTTCATTTTAAGAACCAGAATGTCTTAGCAGATACGCCATTTGTGAGACACACTGGTCAGTCATGCAGCTTTCAGGCCTTAATTGTAGCGACAGCAGAGTGGCCACAACCACCATAAATACAGCACATCTCACCACACCTGTGCTCACAAGCTAAGGAGAGCCTGCGGAGTGCGAAGATGGTCATCTGAATTCGTGAAACTCTTCTGGGATGCCTAACAGTAGCACTAATTTTGTCTCATTAACTTCTCCCGCAGTAACACGTATCCCTCTTGGACTCTTCCATTAATCCATCCACAGGTGCTGAAACACCCCAGGAGGATTTATGGCCAGACTCTTGCTCCAGAGGGGCTCCCATGAAGTCAGGGACAATATGGAGCTAGGTTTTAACATGGAACGACAAACTGGGACCAACGCAACATATCAGAGGTCACCATGCCGCTTATCACAGAATCACAGAATGTTAGGAATTGGAAGGGACCTTGAAAGATCATCCAGTCCAATCCCCCTGCTGGAGCAGGAACACCCAGATGAGGTTACACAGGAAGGTGTCCAGGTGGGTTTTGAATGTCTGTATGTGCCTTCTCACGGTGGCTTTGTCAGACATCATGTAGTCACTTATGCCGTTCCCAATGCAACACGAATGAGTCATGGAGCAGCTCTTGGCACAGCCACACAAAAGACAATAATGAAAGGAGGGGCTGTAATTTTGATGACACAAGAGGTATCTTTCTTTGGTTTTGATGGTTTTTACAATGTTGTTTGGGGTTGTTTCATCTTTAACAGCAACAGATCCCAGGTACAATCCACAACATAAACATCTCCCTAGCAAAGCATTAACTTTCCTAAGGGCCTCTTGGGAACAGTATTCACCAAACCCTGCAATCCCTCACCCTGTTGGAAGAATAATCCCACTCAGCCAGGCTCCCAGAGCCTATGGGGCTCCCCAGCTGCCCCAGCAGCTGTGCCCACAGCCACCCACACCACACCACACCACACGACCGCAGCGGCCACCGGGGCCCAGCGGCACATCCAGCGATGCTCAAAGCTCACAGCAAGCATGGCAGCCCTGGCTCTGTCACCTTTAACAAAGGGACATCGGTGCCCCACAGCAGCAAAGTGTATAAGGGAAGGGTGGTGCTTAACAGAGTGGCTGAAAGGACAGATTTTGGCAAGTTTTAGAGTACCTATGAGGTGTAGGGCAGTTGGATGCTGACAGCCTCCGCATACAAGAGAAACTTTTTTCTTGTTGTTTATTTCATTTTTTCTGAGGCCTGTTCTTACGTTCGATCTGGCAGTCAGCTCTAGTAAATCACCAGTATTATTACAGACTCAGTGGTTTATGCCCCAGCCCACTCATGGCTCTTCACATGGCTCAGTTTCCTTTTCACTGGAGTTCACTGTAAGCTGTCACTAGAGAAGTCATGTCTCACTCCCTGCTTCTCCCTCCATGTGGCTGCCCTCTCTCACCTTTCCATCTAGGTTTAGTTGAATTTTGCATAAGCACAGTCTTACTTATAGCAGATATAAGAATTCATAAAAATGCCTTTGTGAACAGTGAAAAAATAGTGAGGAATCGCCCTGTGCTGTGCCATACCCCAATGGTATCAAAGCCGAGCTCAGAAAACAGAATGGACACACAAGTCCTCTTGTGGGGATTATGGGCTTAGAAACCCTTCTCCACTTCATCTGGGAAACCCAGCATTAAGGGCTGGGGACTCCTCTGGACCCCAGAGCCTGGTGGCCTTTGACACCACAAACGAAACCCAACCACCCATTTCAAGAGATGACACTCGTGCTGCCCCAAGAAAGTTTGGCTGAGGCCAAACAGTTCCGTGGTCTTCAGGGCCCCAGCGATCCTTGTTACGCATCACTGTGCATTGACTGTTCTTCAGTAGCTGCTAATGTGTTAGGCGGCTCCTGAAGTAGAAAAAGCACATGTACTTCCAGTTCCAAATCTCTTATACAGTAGAAAATTAAAAGTGAGGTAGAAGAACTGCAGGAAACAGGCTATAGCAATAACAAAATATGGGTACTTAGCCATATGCTTGTAATTATTCAGCAGAATCTATTATGCCATTTGTGTGTGCGTGTGCTATATAGGAATAAAGATAGCAGGTAAGAAAAGAAAACACATGGAAAATCACAACTGCCAAGGAAGAAATGTGCCATCACCAAACATGACTATCCAGCCAACCAACGTCAGGGTCCAGGGTAAAACAGGAATGCATGTCACCCCAAAGTGCATTCCCCCTCCCACCCTCAACATCCACTACTACTCTCTGGGAGCTTTTCTTTGTGCCTCATTGATACCACAGAGGCTTGGAAAGAAAGCTTTTAAAAAAAATATATCCCAAGTTCTTCTGCATGAGAGACAAAGCATGAAAAATGCGGCATAAATAATAGAAAACTCTTTCTCTTAGAAGAGAGGGGCAGGTTGCGTCTTCCTGTGGCTCGCTGCTGAGCGTTAGCTAGAGAGGTGGAGGCAAGAAGAGGCCTGAAGCCACCTGCTTACTGGTAATTCCGGCCCTCGGCTGATGTCCTCGGAGGTGGGATTGAGCAGCCCCAAGGAAGCTTTGAACAGAGCTCCTCTGTGACATCCTTCAGCCAGTCATTTCACAGGCAGGGACCAGCGGGCAGGACAGGCCCTGCGGAGGAGACCACGCAGCCTAGAATGAAGAACTTACAACGGAGCATTTTTCTTCTCTCCCTGCTGATGGCATTAAAAGGACCAGAGGAGAACGTGATGCAGAAAAGAAAATTCATCCTAAAATCAGATTTTTCAATACTCCAAGAAGAAGCATATGAGAGGATCCTTGCTGGCAAAACAGGCTGCCCAGCCAGCCTTGCTTAGAAAACTCTTTAAAAGCTCATTTTTGTGCTTTGTCTCATGGCCCTCTTTGCCTGCCAAAAGCAAAGTCTGGCTTTCCCAGTCTGGCTGCTGTTTTGCCTGTGATGTCATTTTTCAAATGCTCTGCAGTGTGCTACAGTATTTGGACTATTGAGGTTGGCTTCAGGGTTTATCACCACCACAGCCTGTGGAGAACATCATCTCAAAGCACCAGGTGTCCCTTCGGCACCACAGCAAAAAGGCAAAACATCCCACGGCAGGGCAGGAGCTGTGCCAGGAGCCCCATCCCAGCACTACCTGCTGGGGTCCCTAATCGCAGCTGGCAGGGCATCAAGTCCTAAAATGAGGAAAACGACCCATGATGTTGTTCACGCACACCACCAAAGGACAGACAACTCAGCTTCCCCGAGTGGCCCAGAAGCAAAGCCCCGTGGCTACGGGTGCTCCTGATCTGAAAGGCCTTGGGCAAGGGCTCTACCTCTGTTCAGGACACAGGAGCAACTCAAGCCACGGCTGGGATGACCATTAGTGGCACCCCTATGAAAACATGATGTTTTGGTTTGAATAGCTGAATTGGGACAGATTCCACGTGCACACAAGGGAGTTAAGTGCACAGAGGCTTCACCAGGGCAGGTGGTGCTACCTTCCCTCACACATGGTGCCACTTGGCTTCGTAAGACACGAGGGTTTTGCCATCATACTCCACGTGCACGTAGGCAACACGTTTATGAACTTTTTCTCCTACTCTCCCCACTGGCTGACTTCAGTCAGATTTGAAGGAAAGCAGCTCGCTTTGAGGGGATTGCATGGTTTTGTGGAAAGAGGTGGCAGGGTGGAAGAGCAAGACCCGAGAGTCACCTCATCAGAGGGAAAGGCTGCAGCCACACTCACAGCGCAGCAGGCAAACACACAAACTCCAAATTTACACCAGAATAAGCTATAGGTCTTGAGCCAGGCTAAACAACCAGAAAAATAACCTCAGCTATCCTTTCGCTGAGAGAGACTGAGAGCCAGCACCGGTCTGCTTAGTGTGTAGTACATACCGACATGTTCAAGAGTGGAGTACCATGGTGAGCATCCAGGGAAGCAATTCCTGACTTCTCACTGAGATGGTGGCACATCAGAGAGGCCTCCAGCCATACAGCACAAAGCTGAACTAGGGAATAATTGTACTGAGGCAAGTGGCTGCAGTATCAGGGCTAAGACAGAAGGGCAGGATTTGGCCTACTGACGCCTCGAAAAGGCAAGATTAAGCCTCTGTCAATTTACTACTGTGCCTTAAGTACAGCAGTGCACTAATTGTAAGAGAAGACTGACATGGTCAGATACTTTGAAAAACATTTACATCTGATTTATTCAGGCACCTTTCTGAAATACTGCTAGTTTACTCACTATATTTGTCTGTCATTTGAAAAGGCAACAATTCCTGATGACCTTTAAAACACAAAGCTAGGCAGCACCCTTGTTACTCTTTCTTCATACGCAAATTCAGCCTAATATTTTGATATTCAGGCAAACCTGTAGGCAAGTTTTGGGTAAGTTTGTTTTTAATTTTTAGTATCGACTTGATGCATCCCAGCACAAAGATCAACGGGTGCTTGGCTCTTCAGACATGACATTTTGGAAAGGTACCCACCAGCGGTTGCAGCCAGAAAGCCTGACCTGGGTGCTGTACAGGGCCAGAAGGAAGGCTGCGAGGCTCCGTGCACAGTGACGAGCCAAAGTACAAGCCACAAGACATCCCCGTCCCTTGACGTGACAGAAAATAACCGTGGGGCCCACCTGGGATTCAGGAGACAGCTGCCACAGATGTGCCACGGGACATGAGGGCGCTCAGTTCATCCTCTCATCTCTGAATCTCAGAGATGTAACGTTTGCTCGTCTTTGTCTGCAGAGCATCAGGCAGGGACCCTCTCTGACCGTGTATTTGGCCAGCGGCAAGTCCAATGGCTAACACAGGTTTGATGTACACCCCTCAGAGCAGCTGCATCCCAAACCAACACTTAAGAATAACAAGCACATCAGTATTAACCAAACCCCGGTCATTTTGATGCGGTTATCACTTTGAAAGCCAGACAGTGAGCAAATTAAACAAGATAATCCAGCCAGCGTCAAATACTGCCAACACACATCAATGAAGATGACAGCAGGCTTTGCCCTTGGCTTGGCTTTTGTGAGACAGGCAATGTGCTCTTTATTTGCTCTTCTATGATAACAGGTATCAAATGCTGTGTGGGTGTCAAGTCTGGAGAGGGGAAAAAAAAGCTATCCCTCCAAGGTCAGGTAATCCATCGCTCTTTGTGCCTGCGGGGAAAAGGCAGCGTCAGTGCAGCCCTGCTCTCGCCACGCTTAGTCAGCCACATACCGTGTTAACAGGGACCTCAGCATTCCGTGGCTGGTACAGGGAGGTATTTTATGTTTGCAGCCACGTTGTTGGTATATCAACTGACATTTACCTCAGTTCTCTTTCTCTCCTTTATTGTGATTCATGCTCCATGCTAATTAAACAGCACATGACAAATGCATCGTTATTAACAGCAGCTGGAGAGGTAGTAAATCTTGCAGTGGCTTGAGCGGGGGAACCGTGCGGTGCGATAGCATCCTCCGGGTGCTGAGACAGGGCTGCTGACGAATGCTGAACACCCTCCCATCCTCAGCATTGCCCTTTGGCTCTAGGTGCAATGAAGTGGCTTGCGCTGATGTGCAACATGGGAAGATAAAAGCAGATCTTCAGCATCCTAGAAAGAGGCAATAAAAGCCAGAGTGATACCAGATGCACTAACTTATTTTAAATGGCAGCCAAGAGTTAAAACTCTTGTGCATATGCTGTAAAGCCATTCTTTCCAGGGGGCAATTGCTCAACAGACTTTTAGAATCCTATATAGTTATTGCTTTTTTCTACGCATCTTCTTTTTGTCTCTATAAAAATATCATTGTCAGACAACATAGCAGTGCAGAAGGAATGATGATTTGTGATGATTTGCTGGAAGAATTCTTTAAGAATAAGAAGTAGCCGATGCACTTTTACAGCAAAAGCCTGCATTTTTCATCACTGTTGTCATGGGTTTATTTATACAGAGCAATTCATGTAGAAAACCTCCCCCCAGCACTGGGCAATCCAGGGCACAGCCACGCTGAAAGTCACAGCCCATAACTGCAAAGTGAGCCTGTGAAAAAAAAAATAATAAAAAGAATAAAAAGGGTTGACCGAAAGACCTTCAGGGATTTTACGTCCTTAAAGGCCCCTGGGAACAGAGAATGCCCCTGAAGCTCAGGTTCTTGCACAGCATATGGTGGTGACCCAGACTGTGAAGGGTGTCTCTGGCAAAGCAGGTGAAAGCTTGGAAAAGCAGAAAGATTTTTGACTCCTTGTTTAACTAGGGTAAGCTAGAGATTTTGGTTTTGCTGCTGACAAACGTACAGTATAAAGGCACTCCTGTTAGATTTAGATAATTGTTTCCTGAGTCAGGCAACTGTGAGAGGAACAAGCTCTTCATTTCAGTCTGGTTTAAACCTCTGCTGGTTCATGTGAACATTTTGGCACTCAGACCATTTTTGCAGAAGCTTCTTTCCAATGTTTCTTCCTCTGTATGAATACCTACATGGGCCACCGCCATGAGCTTCAAAACACCAGCCTGGTTTGCCAGCACAGATGAAGAGAGCAAACCCAACAAATGCTCTCTCGCACCTGAACCTGATGGAGATGACCAGGTAGTCACAGCCTGCTCCTGACTACAGTGATTGACCCCAGCAATGGCCCTTCCACCAGGCCATGTCTCAGCCCCACAGGAGACTTTCCAAATCCACCAGCTAAAGCAGCATCAGAGACCCACAGAAAGGGAGAAGGAGCCATCGCCCTCGGCTCTGCTGCAATGTGCCCCCAGGAGCTCTCCACGTGCTCCTGCCCCTGGAAGCCATGCAAGGTGGGCCAGGGCCTGGCCCTTGTGCCACAGCAAATTTGCATCTTTAGCGAGCTCCTGTCCTTAGAGGCATTAAGTTTTTCAGCCCCAGCCACTTCACCAGATCTAACCAAGTACACCTGACCTGCATGTCCTGCAGCTGGGCAAGGTCTGCCAGCTCCAGCCCCATGCACTAACCCCTGCACCACTGAGGTGGGGCTCCTCCCAGCAGTGGCACACATCACCCTATTCCTGACTGCCCCCCATCTCCACCTGCTCCCTGACCACTCACAGCAAACCCCCAGCACTCCTGTCCCAACCTTCCCTGTTCCTGCCCCCTACATCCCCACACCCTCACATCCTCTGTGTCCCCAGAGACACCCATGTCTGTGGGACCACGGGGAGGCAACGGGGCTGCTGGCCCTGCTGCGTGATCGGTACGCACGGACCGAGTCACTGCGGCTCCAAGCAAGCAGCTGGAGCTCTGCTGAAGCCGTGTAAGTATAGGATGGTCCATGGCTGAGCTATTCTGGCCCTCTAGCTGTTAAATCAGCTCTCTATCATGAGTCATCTGATTATCTAGTACCAGGGAACAAGCTGGACCAGAGGTAACACCACCCCCATCCCCAAGGACACAGAGATCAATGTTTTGACACACTCTACATCTGCACCAAGTGGGAGCATCTGAAGCCAGCCACTGTTTGCACAGAAAACAAACCACAATGCTACTGGTAATCCTGCAGCAGCTTTCCACCATTCCCCTGCATCCACCCAGAAGGATGAGCACAAAGTCCCGCAATTTGCCCTGCAACTCAGCTCCAGGGCAGCAGAGACCACCAAGACAGCTCCCTAGGACAGGCATGGAGGAGGCAGAGGTGGTGGGACCATTCACGAGAGCTGAGCAAGTGCCAGAGCAGCGAGCCCCAGGGAATGGTGTCCTGCCCCATCTCCTGAGCTGGCTGGTCACCACCACCTCGGGGACAGGGGCAGTAAGCAGATGCTGCAGAAGATATTTCAGGGGAGGGAGACAACATCAGCACGCAGGACACTTGCCATCTCTGACAGACCTTGAACAGGAGTTCAGCCACCATGCTATAGGAAAGACAGTATTAATTTGTCCAGCACAAATGACATTTTTGTTATCGTTACTCTGTGACTCAGCACTCTGCATTTTTCATTTACTGCCATTGCAAATGAGACAAGAGCCAACACAAAAGGGAGGGAGACAGATGCGAGTCCCTCAATGGGGACGATGGAGAAGTGTGCCGAAGAGCTGGTACCGCTGGCACAGCACGAGAGCCCTGTGACAGCTGGAAGAGGAATGAGTACAAGTGATGTGTAGCCAAGCTGTGTAAATTCATCATGTGCGCGAGGGAAATCTCTCCGCGCCTGCCAGCACAAAGTGCGTCAGAGCTGAGACACAGAGCTGAATCTTGCACCCGCTGAAGTCAGGGGTAAGGCTCTGGCAGACCAGGACACGCTCCTTAATGCTTTCTGCAGGCGAGAGCCAGGATCCTCACGCAGCTTGTTCGCTCTCTTACATCATGAGAAACCAAAGCTCAATTGCTTGGAAAATAAAACATAATGGGTTTCAGAAAGATGCTAAAGCAGCTAGCTGATGAAGTTAAGAGACCGAACGGCATTTTACGTCACTGAAGCGGCATGTCCCGTGTCACACGAGGGGAAGCACACCAGGTAGCTCACGTCCAGGGTCAGAGCTGCTCCACAGCCATGCGGGTGGCATCCCCCGAGGTCAGCAGCTGGATGGAGTGGGTAGCACCCTCAGTCACCCCAAGCACGGAAGGAATTGGATCACACCCGTCCCCACACAGTACAAAAGGTTGGCTGGATTCTTCGCAATTAGACCCTGTCATTTCAGGTAATCAGCACTTCTGGTTTGGGCGAGGAGCAATAAGTGACAGTGGGGTGAGGGTGAGTTTTAGTCCAACAAGCCTGCTCTCACCTCGGTGCTTCTGCAGGTCAGGCATCCTGCCAGCCCAGGCTTCTCTCTAACCTGTCAAAAAGCGACGGCATTCTCAAAACTAAATCAGCAGCTCTCCCAGTTTGCTACAGGCATAATTAAAGGAAACTGACTGACATTTTAATATCCACTGCTCTTGAATCAGTAATGGGGTTGCTGAAAAGATCCCTTGGTCTTAAGCTTCAAAATGTGAGCCCGTCAGAGAGAGCACGTTATGGCTCTGCCAGTGTTCAGACTCCAGTTGTAAACTAAAATTAATGTTGGTCAATGTTAGACTGTAGCTTAACTGAGCCAGCAAGCAGGAATGTTTTGTGCTCTAGTAGGATGTGAAGGGAAGCTGAGTAACTATGACTTTCTTTCTATATAGAGAGAGAAGGCCAAATTCCGACCCTTTCTACATTGATTTAGATCCAGCTTCACTGCCGCTGGTGGAAGCTGTCCCAAGGAAATCAACAGGCACACTAAAAGTGCAAAAAGGCCTGGGCAGGGGGGGCAAATATCAGCTAAACACATCTGGAAAGGTACCTTCAGAGGGCCCTAGCTGCACCATGTGTCAGCATTGACTATAACTGGGTTCACCCCAGGTAAGCAAATCCTCCTCCACTAAAAGATGGGGCTACGGGAAGCTGCAGCTCCTGGGCTCCCCAGAGCCCCACCGTGGTGGCTTGTTGTGGGGCAGAGGAGCAGCAGCTCCTGGTATCATGGTCCCCTGTGCCCTACGCGGATGTCCTGCAGAAAAAAAACATTGCTGTTTCCTCCATGGTGACACCTAGTTCGCAGAATAAATCACCACAAGGTACAATGACGCTAAATTAAAGAGTGAGGGCTGTACCTCTGCACAGCCAAGGATCAGCAATACACAGCAGAGCCTATGAATAACTTTATTCCAGGGCAAGATAGGTTTCTCAAGACCAGCTACAATGAGGATCTATTAAATCAATCACAATCAAAACCTAGTCTGCCTTCAAGTGACTTCCAATTAGGATGCAGTAACATTATTAAAGGATTCAGACAGGCAAATTAAAGAGCTACACTGAGGAGGAATCTTTTCCCAGAGGGCTAATTTTCCATCTTCCACAAAAATAAAAGCCTCCAGAAGTTCACATTTCTCAGTTAAAAAAAAAAAAAAGGAAACCAACCCAAACAACAAATTATCAAATTAAAAGACTTGCTAACATTATGTAACTACTGAATTTTTCCGTTTTGGAGAATCTTTATTTTTTTTTTTTCTACCCAAATGCCACCAAACCAAAAGGGTACAATCATGAAGCAGCGCCTTCTTCACATCTGAATACCCATGCTTGATCTGCAGGCTTGATAAAGGACACGATGACAGGAAAATATTAATTGCAGCTTTGTCGAATGGTTTGTATTTTTAGCAAAGGAACAAAGAGAGGAAGCCTACTTGATCATTCAAAGAATCAGGAGCCAGCCTGAAACAGAGTGATGAGCTTGGAATAAGGGCGCAGATTAGAAAGTGGAATTTTGCATTTCAATTTCAAAAATACAAGAGCAGAGAGGACATGATCCATTTATCTGTTTACTGATCTGAGGAGTAACCACCTCAGTAACTCCTGGAAGTCTCTGCCATACATTCAAAATGAACCAAAGACAAAAATAGTCGTTTTCCATGCCTGGGAGGGGAACTTTTAATTTTTTAAATATATACATATATATAACTATATTAATTAAAATACTACTATAAATTATTAGTAATTGTATACTAATATATCTATATAATTTTATGTGAATATATATACATATTTAATATATGAAAGTAAAACTAGCTGGTCGTCAACAGCAATATTTGCCCATCATGAACCTTTAACTAAGACCCTGAAAAAGCCATGTTCTTATATCACATCAGAGACCTCACCAGATATGAGAGGCAGGTGGTAGAAAATGCATCTCCAAGAAACTACAGGAAGAAACACCCATTATCTTGCACGCTGGAGGTCAGGTGAAGCCCCAGCTTAAGTCAGGGATGTCACAGCTTTTCTCATTTTCCTGTGACAAACACTAGTTTGTACAAATCATCTCTGAATCAAGATTACTACAGTTCATACTCACGCAAAATAAGGCATTTTTCAATGTGGTGGAAGACTCAGGAAAAAAAAAATCCGAAGGAAAGACCCCAACTTACATCGCTCCTGACCTAAAATATAATCGCTCTTGCCAACTCCTCCCCATCCCTCACATGCACTTGGCTTCAAGTTCAGCATTTGCTTTCATTCATCTCCACCATCACCAGCCTTTTGCTGTTGGTGGTTTTGGTTTTGTTTGTTTTTTTCCCTTTTTTTACGTTTTTAATTGCAATTAGCTCAACTCCTGAACAAAAGCCATTTTGAAACGGAAGAGTTTTGCTTAAAAGTCTGAAACAAAACGCTTGAACTTTCCCAAGAGAAACTTCACTCAAACAGCTGGCCACATTTGACTAGCAAAATTATCTGGCTGGCCTGAAACTGCTTTCCACTTCCCCCTATTTGTTTGGGTTGGTGGTATTTCTTCCCCCCCCTTTTTTTTTTTTTTTTAATAACTAACTGATCACACAAAAATGCCACCCAGCCATATTTCAGTCCCCATCCCCGGGATGCCGGTAACAGCCAGCTCAGGGCAAGCGTATGGTCTCTATATGTGTATTTACGTAGCAGGGGAAACCCCGCTGTCGAGATCCTCATCCCAGTTCACACACCCACTGCTGAAACCTGTCAGATACAAGATGTGCTCCTGATGCCCGTTCCTGACTAGGCAGATTTCATTAAAACTGCCCTGGAAGTGGAGCTGATGAACCGGCTGCATTTTGAGCAGAAACCAGGGCAGGCAGGGAGCCCACTGCTCTTCCAACTAAACACAATCACCTCCCCACCAGACTCACATCCATCAGTGGCCTGAAACTAGAAGGAGAAGAAATATTCCTTCCTACATGACCTATGAACTACTGAAGACACTGATGACTCCAGCTGGCATCTGTAACATCTCCCCCATCTCCTTTTCATTCTACCTTTTAAAACGTCGGCCCTGGTAGAATGGCAGGACTGGGTGGCAACCATTGGGAAGTCACAGAAAACATGAAAATGGAAAGAGCAAGAAGACAGAATTCAAGAGGTCTGGGTCTACTTTCCAACTGCAACCTCTCTGCTGTGTGACTGGAGAAAGCCGGCTCCTCCGTGCTCCAGCCTCCCCACCTCCCCAGTGCGGGGGAAATTGTTCTACAACTCTTAGGGGTCTTCCTCCACAATACATACTCAGCCAAAATAAAAATGGCTGAAGTATATTTCCATAGCAAAGATTAAAAAAATCATTAAAAAATTATTTTTTCCAATGGATTTTATAATGAACCCAACCTGCGCCTAGCTCCCACATGAAGACACAAAGGCGGCACATGCAACGTTGGTTTTTGTCATTCTGGGCCCTTTTAACGTTTTGTTGTGTTTTGTTTAAAGCACCTTAGTTATCACTGATGCCGTGCAGGAGCGCAGACACGTCACACCTCGCTGCGCTGCTTCTGCAGTTGTTCGTCATCCCAACCTTAGACGTCAAACCCGAATGGAAACCGACCCACGGGTTCTTGCACTGGGCTGCAGGAAACACCTACACGACTGTCATACAACATCTCTGTCAGCAGAACGAGCAACAACTGTCACAGCTGCTAGTTTCATGCCTCACCTCCTCATTTCACAGGCCAAACACGGCATGGGTGCGGGACAGCCGTAATTCCCCGGCACGGTAGCAACTGGCTTATTCCATTACTGTCCCAGCCAATGACTAAGGTGGGTGCTGATTTATCTCAGCAGAGCATTTGGCTCCATACCACAAGACTGAAAAAAATGTTGTGGACTAAATTAGCACCGGTTTATCTCCACTGACAGCAAAAGGCAACAAACGGATTTGGCAACACGAAACAGATGAAGGAGATATGAATGCTGAGGCAGACAGCAAAGGCTCATGTACTTTGTCTGAGAGCTCTTATGTTTATGGCTTTAAAATGCGTGCCAAGTTCTTTCTTTAGAAGTACATTTCTTTAACATAAAATATGCCTTTAACCATAAAGCTGTATCTGCAAGCACAAGGTCACAAGTGTTCTGTGCACATAAATATTTTCAAGCGTCATCATCTATGGGATTACCAGACCTTCTATGAATAGGGAGTCTGGCAGTTACACCTTCTGCGCTTTGCTACAGGCACCAGGTGTGGTTTCTGCTGGAGGTGAGATACCATATGTGCACATCACAGCTCAAACATCTGGCAAGCTGTGCTGCAAAATGAGGCCGACAAGTTGGTTACTTCTCCTTCACATGTAGTCTGTAGATAGCTCTCCAGCAGCTGTCAGCTCTGACAGCTGTTTTTCCCTGTAGTATTTTGCTTGGAGGAGAGAGGATGGTGTTTATCCTGCAGTGACTGGCACCCTGAAGCTGTGATCCTTAAACAACACTTTCTAGTACAAATGCATACATGTGACCCAAGGTCATGGACGTTCTGCTACTTCTACAGAAGTTAAAACTAATTTGGTGAAGTCAAAGCATCCTCAACTCATGTAAAACAAACCAGCGTACACCAGAATACTGTTTTGAAGAGGATCCCTATGTGAAGGATGGATTTGGCTTCAACTCTCCAGCCCTGACATACCCACCTCAGCAAGCCATTTCTTTCAACCACTTTGCTATTTCTCCTTTCTGGAGGGCATCATTCTCTTCCCGACCAGCTTCACACAGCAGCAGTTTGTCACTCCCGAGTGCACCCAGTGGGTGTTTGCAGGGATCCTGCGGAGCTGCAATGCTGGAAGACTGTGAAAGGCCAAAAGAGGAGTTAGCTCAAGAAACCCTCACTGCAGGGGCTTGAAAAGATCTGTGGAGATGAATGGTAGGGGGAGAGGGCAATATTTCTGCAGCCAGGGAAAGAGTTTGGAGCAGAGGAGGCTGCTGCATATGATGACCCACTGCTGGGGCATCATACTTTTGCAATAAAGACATCCTTCCCAAATCACTGCCACTCACCCAGCTCACCAAGACAGACCAGGGAGCTACTTTTCTCAGGGAGCAGCACCAGCCAACAAGGATTTATCCTCTTGCACCTTTCTCAGGAAAACACTCTGGGCTGTTAACACACATGGCCTTGTCACACACACGTCTGCAGCTCCTAGCTGTACCCTCGTGCCCTTCTCACCACCAAATTATTCTTGCCAGCATTTGGAGAGAGGCAGAAGGGTGCAAAGCAGCCGGGCCTGGGGCAGGGCACAGACAGAAGGATAAGTCAGCAGAAGAGGCTGTGAACAGACCAGGTTAAAATTGCAACAGTGGCTTGGAGAAAAAAGAAAGTAGCTGTGGTTAGGCAAAACATGCGTCACAAGTGCAGCCGCGAGTCTGGCACATCCCTTGTCATCTCCAGTCTGTCACACATTATGCTCTGCTCAGGGACACCCTGCATTTGCTATAGATCAGTTCCCTTGTATGAGGATTGATATAAGGTGAAATTCTGAGGAGCACCAAGTCTCCAAGACCGTGAGCTAGAGCCATGACTTGAAGGGGACTTTCAAATGCCACTGAGCCCCAAGGAGATGACTTTCATCTGATGAGCAAAGTGTGCAGTGAGAAAGATAAGGGCTTTGTCTAGGCTTCTACTCACTGCTCATCACTGCTGCACGCACGTGGCTCAGATACACACACAGATTCCCTTCCCAAAATGTTTCACAGAGAAATGGAATGATGAAGAGCTAAGGGATGTCCACTCCCTCTCAGAGAGCACCAGAGGACAATCAAAGAATGTAAGGCAGACACAGCATGGTAGAAACTGGGCTCCTTCTCCAAGGGTTTGAGCAATGGG
Source organism: Pampusana beccarii (assembly GCA_013399365.1). Lineage (NCBI taxonomy): Eukaryota > Metazoa > Chordata > Aves > Columbiformes > Columbidae > Pampusana > Pampusana beccarii. The sequence goes on along the minus strand of VWYH01004268.1, from coordinate 659,769 downwards.
GAGATGGGTCATTCAGGTTCTCTCGACTCCTGGTGTACTGTGCACAGAGAAGGGACAGGGTCAGAGCGAGGGAAAGACACAGGCAGGGCAGGGTGGCTCTGCTCCTAGGAGATACTCAAAACTTACCAGGGCATGGTCCCGGGCAACCTGCTCTAGATGAGCCTGTTTGAGCAGATGTTGGACCAGATGACTTCCACAGGTCCCCTTCCAACCTCCACCCTCCTGTGTGACTCTGTGCTTTGGTTTCACTCCTACAGCACCTCTCAGCTCAGCCCTGATGCCTGCTGGAAAGGATGCTGGGACAAGGGACAATCCCAAACTCCTCCCTGAAGAATCATCGCAAAACAACAGCTCCTCACTCCAGAATATCTTATGGAAGACACAGTCAGAAGAGAGACAAAATCATTTTATTGCAGACATCAACTGTGCAGGCCCAGGAGTCACAGAGGTTCAGTGAGTGAAACTCAATCAGCACCTGCAATGATGGAGTCAGAAAGCTCTGCTAAATCCACAAAGGAAGGAAGTGGCAGGATTTTGTTCCCCTCTCTCTGCAGAACACCATTTACAAGGAATCGTTCATGACCCAGAAGAGAGAGCTATTGTGGGTATTGACTACAGGCTGACTCTGGCGCTTTGTCCCCATGGGCGATGCCCTGAGAGGCCTCTGTGTGTGCAGAGATGCCCGGTGCCCCTGTGCCAGGGCTGGATGGGGAGCTGCTGTGGAGTTATTCCCAAACCCTACGCAGCACTGTCTCTTGACAGCGAGCTGGACTGACTGAGAGCAGCAGTGAGTTGGGAAAGGTGGGCAGCAGAGCCTGGTACACACCTGGGTTTCTTAGCCTTCTGTGCCTTCCCACATCTTTTCATTGGTCCATCCCCAAAATATTTTTATGTCTTCCTCCTCTCCCCACGCCTCTTTTCTCTTTTGGGTTCTCTTTTTCTCCTTGCCCTGGGGAGAGCCTACAAAGCTTTCCATCCCACAGTGTTATTAGAGAAAGCCACGATCCATTGAAGTTAGTTCTGATTTTAACCAAAGAAAGATCATTTTACCTTCTATTCTCTGAAAGGCTCGCTGGTTCTTCTTGGCACCCCAGGGTTTCTGCTGTGCTCTCAGCGTGGTTGGGGGCAAAGCTGGAGGTGCCTACAACAGAAAGGTTGGAGTTGGCAGGTAGCAAGAGATGACCTTGAACGGTAAGCAACTGTTTGCCGAACTTCCACCTTGGCTCTCCGGAGGAGATGCCTTTGGCCGTTTCCCATCATCCATGTTTCACATAGTTCCCTGGGGCCCCAAAAATAGACTTGATGAAGGCTTTGACCAAGTAGGACCTGAGCAAAACCCCAAGTTGACAGCTACTCCCCTTTGTCTTTTTGTATGTATTTTGTGGGCATCTAGTTAGATTAAGCACATGCCCAGTGCACTTGAGAAACAACCTTGTTGGTTTTCCTACTATGCATCATCCTGGGGACTAGAGGAGTAACCCAAACACACACCAGCTCTACTGCCAGGAAGGAGCACGCCAGCAACTTGGCCTCATCAGAAACTTCCCTCATATTCCAGACATGCTGTCACCATGTTTGGGGACCCAAAAATACCTCTCCCATTTCAGATGCCACCACCATATCTCCCCCAGCTTCTTTGATGACACTGAGTAGAGATGGGGGTATGCGCAGCGAGGCTTCTACCTGATGCTCAGTGTCTGCTGGGACTGCAGGGACACTTTACTCTTCCAAACTCACATCTAGAAAGAAAAAGCATGTGCGGCAAAGTGACTTTTCAGAAGTAAACAACAGCTAAAGCAGAACCCACCCAAAGCCCCAAACCACTTACATGTTCAGCCCTCTGATGCCATGTGTGCAGGCTTCACCTCATCTTGCAGAGCAAACCATTCATGCTCTGATGCAGAGATTTCTGGTGGCCCAAGCCCCAGCCTGTGACAACCCTCAATCCCTCCTCTTACCTCTGGATCTCTCCATGGGGGCTGGTGTCTCTTTGGCTGCTGGACTGCAAAGGTCAGTTGTCTCCTCCGCAGAGAGTTCCCCGCAGGTCTCCATCATGGACTCCACCAGCACAATCACCTGCACACAACAAACCCTTGGTCTCAACCCAGCTGCCTGAAAATGGACCAAGCAGCCTTTTCCACCCCTGAGCCTGAACAGAAGGCTGTGGGGCTCCTCTGCCAGGCAGGCACCTCACCTGGATTTGCTCAAGGGAGGAGACATCCAAAGGTCTCTGAAAAGCCAAGTTCTCATAGGCTAGGAAGGCTGCAGATGGCTGGTCAAGACAGCGTACCTTCTCTGTCACCTCCAGCGTGGCCTCCAGCAGGAGCAGCTCCTCGTTGGGTGGGCTCAGCAGGTTCCGCCCAACACAGATGGCCAGGTTGCTGCAGCTGATCCTGCATTGTGGTCAGTGTGCTGGAAAAGGGACAGGAGCTGCTTCAGGAGAAGGAGATTGGCCTCAGGCAACTTCTCAGCCACCCTGAGGGAACAGAAACACCAGGGAATAAAGCGGAGGTTGCCTACAGCCATCCCCCAGACTTGCCCAAGGCAGATGGGAGTCAGCAGCTGCGTTGTGCAGCTTTCCAGGAGCTCTCTGCCCTTCCCTTCCCTTCCGAGGACCAGAAGGTGAACATGGGATGCAGGACAAGGAAATGCTCCCCTATACCTCCCTGCCCAGGCTCTGCACAGAGCATACACAGGATGGCATGGTTGAGAACCTCTCCTGCCTGGCCATGTGACGTGGCACCACAACTCACCCAAAAGCAGCAATGCAGGAGCTAGTGGGCCAGATGAAGATGATGGAGGCCTTGTCCTCAAGACAACACGGCAATTTTTTAATGCTGTTCCTCTTTGCCCATGTTTTGCTGTGGCTGGCACTGGGCTCACTGCTGACAAGAGGGTTAGCTCGGGCTTCCCTCTAAACCGCCCTTTCGGGCCATACTTGGGCTTGAGGAAGGAGCTCTCCAGGGGCTTGTGCTCGATTCACCACCCAAAATGGTCCGTGTCTGTTCCAAAAGCTGGGTTTTGGGACTCTACAACCACCAGGTTGTAGAGCTTGGGTGGTGTTGGTGCAGTGGTTTATGGCACAACTATGAATCCTGGAGCTGTTTGGTTGGGGGAAGGGTGGAGTGGTGGGGTCCAGTTCTAGACCACCACTCGGTTCTAGATCAGGTTCTAGATGGTGTCAAAGGTCTAGGTGGCTTTGCGGTTCTAGATGGTGTCAAAGTTCTAGGTGGCTTTGAGGTTCTAGATCGGGTTATAGGTGGCTCTGCTGTTCTAGATTGCTTGATGGTTCTAGATCGGGTTCTAGCTTGCCTTATCGTTCTAGATCAGGCTCCAGGTGAGCACACGGCTCTGGAGTCAGGGTGAGTTCTGAGCTGGGGGGAGGTCCTATAACCTAGCTCAGGAGGTACTCCTGCTTTGGCATTTCACCAGGATCTCTGGTACTTGCTGGGGGTGTGTTTCCTAATTTTTCTTTTTTTTTTTCTTTCTTTCTTATTTGTGGCTTTTTTGAGTTGAAGACCCACAGGATGGGGATCCTGTCGTCCCATCACGGGCAGCTCTCCCAAGTTGCTGGCACGCTGACTCGGGCTGCCCCTGGGGCCATTCTTTTCTCTGCAGACAACACTGGAAACTGGACACATGGCAAGCTCCTACCTGCCGTTCCCCTTCACCCAACTGCTCATCACGCTCATGCTCACGGGATTCTTGCCAGCCTGGCCCAGACTCTTCTCCAACACTTCCCACATTGGCTTTGCCACCCACTCTGGCACCCAGAACCACTTCAGCCAGGCCAGGTGTGGCCTTGCAGCTCAGAAACAGCCCCACAATTCCCAAGCATGCTCAAGTACCTCACCTGAAGTCCCAGGGTCTGAAAGGTATGAAGAGATCACCCGGTCTCCTTACTGCTGGATTCCAGTGATATGTTTGTGACTGCTATAGGTAGTTGAAGCACTGCAAGCAGTTCACTGGGCCAACACCACTGCTTTTGTACTTCTAGTTTAGCCCCAGCTCCACCCCCAGTCAGCAACTGGAAAGACATGCTGCCCACTCACGCTGCCCCTGGTGGGATGGGGAGGAGAATCAGGAGACAAAAGGCAAAACTTGTGGGTTGGGATAAGAACAATTTAACAGAACAGCGGGGAGTGGAAAAAACAAAACAAAACCACCAAAACCAACCAAACAAAACAACAAAAAAGGGAAAACACAAGAACGCACAGCAAAACCAACCACCATAATGAAAGAATATACAAAGTGATGGATACACAGCGCAATCTTTCACCACGTGGCAATCCCAACGCTGCAGCTCGCCTCCCCTGAAGCAGCAAGTGGGTTCCTGCACTGAAACCTTCCCCCCCAGTCCCAGACAGCAGCTCACACCTGAAACCACCTGGTCCAGAGAGAACCGAGGGTGTCCTGCACCAACCGCCCTGCTCCCTGGCAGCAAGAGATGCCCCCCGGCCACCCCCCCTTTTATAACTGAACATATCAAACAGTCCTTTGGCTGGTTTTGGGTCAGCTGTCCTGGCTGTGTCATCCCCCCGCTCCCTGTGGAAACCAACCCTATCTCAGCCAACCTAGCACATGGGCTCTCTGCCCCACATGGCAGGTTTCCTCCCATGTCACTCAATCTCTCCTGGCTCCTCCTGGTGTCCTGTGCACCAGGAAGGGACAGAGAGAGCTGGGTGAGCCCAAAGATCCATCTTCTCTCTCGTCAGCAGTTCTGCCCGAGCGCTGCCCACAGCCGTGGGGACACCTCTCCCCAGCCGGGAGCTGGGTTGGTTATTGCTGAGCAGGGCTTGCCCAGCACCAAGGGCTTCTCTGCTCCTCAGGCTGCCCTGCCAGCAGGCTGGGGTGCACAAGATGCTGGGAGGGGACACAGCGGGGACACCTGACCCCAACTGACCACAGGGGTCTTCTGCACCACGCGACACGGGGCTCAGCAATAAAACTGGGGGAATGGAGGCTGGCTGGGGCTGCCCTTGCCCGGGGACTGGCTGGGCACCAGTCGGTTTGGGGTAAGCAACTGCTTGCATTTGCATCACTTGTTTTTCTTGGGCTTTAGTTCCGTCTCTCCTTCTTGTTTCTTGGGCTTTTTTCTTACATTGTTCTTTACATTACAAAACTGTGTTTGCCTGAACCCACGAGTTTTCTCCCTTTCACCCTTCCGATTCTCCCCTTCCATCCCGCTGCAGAGGAGGGTGGGAGCGAGCGGCTGCATGGTGCTGAGCTGCTGGCCAAGTTTAAACCACTGTGAGCGAAATAGTTACCTACAGACAGTGTGAGTGCTCATCCTTCCTCCTCCGTCAGGGTGCAAGGGTCCCTTGTATCACACCAGGACGCACAAAAGCCTCAGCTGTCCAGCTGTTGTTGGAGATGCTTCAAAAGATTTTTGGGTGAGCTGACGCATTGATACTGTCCAGCGTGAAAGTTAATCTCTACCACTGCCATGAGTCAGGGGTTCTCCTAAGCAGTAACACACACAGCTAACTCCCTCACCTCAAATGACGCCTTTAGGACAACGTAAACACACATTTTTAAGCAATGAGTTAAACCCAGAACTGTGTATTTAATTTGCCTCTGCCACCAAGGTCTTGCTAGGCTCAGAAAAGAAAAAGAGTATCCCTTTTCTTTCGATGGTCGACAGGCCTCTCCAAGAAAGATTTGCCTGCAGCAAGCTGCCTGGGCATCGGGCCTCAGCAGCCCCTCACTGACTGCACATGCTATTGGGGGGAATAATTGGGAAAAACAACTTCACAGCATAGTTGGGTCACTGCTAGTGACGTCCTGTAAGCAAAGGGAGGGATGGGGCTGTACCAGCAGGGGCAGTGCATCTGAGGATCCATTTCTTATAGCTGCTAAAGGCAAGAAGAGGACAATGAGTCCAGTTTTGCTGCAGCTGTGGAACACACTGCGGTTTGCCCAGCCCGCGGACAGGGATCTGCATGACTAGATTTGATTAGGTGCTCTTGGCACCGGCCCTGGCTGCTGGTCCGAGCTCCCCTGTCATAAGCAGCAGTAAATGAAACAGGAATTATGCGACACGAGCGCCAAGTGATAGAGTAGCAGCTGGAATGGAAACAACTGCGCCTCAAACCAATAATTTGCAGATATGCTGCATCTTTCACTATCATTTCACTGTAACCTTTCTTCATGAGGAGAAATGGTATTGCAGAGCGGGGGGTTATATCTGTGGTGTACAGCAAAGGGTCCTGCAAGGAGATGATTACTGGCTACAAGATGCTTTCACAGCCAAACCCCGTGAAGTATGAGGCTCCTCTTCCAGTTCAAAGTGACCATGGGATGCAAATAATTCCATTTCTTCTAAGCTGCTGTGGAACTTTTCAGCTTGAGAGCAGAAAAAAAACTAGTCCTTTTTATTATTTTTTTTTTAAAATCGCTAATAAATAGTCACTTGAATTCACATCAAGTCTCACTAAGCAGCAAGCAGATGCAGTGCCTGTTGCTAGCACAGAATTTGCTTGTTTCTCCCCTCTCCGCACGCCTCTTGGTCTGATTTTCTGCACCCCTCGTCTTTCTCTCCAAATTTCTGGAGGGGTGAAAAAAGGGGAATGCACTTCCCAAAGGAAACTCCCCATGCGCTGCCTCAGCCAGCAAACTGCCTGGGGAAAGATCTAACTGAGAAGTTTGGTATCTGCATTGCAGAAGATAAACACCTTGGCAAAGCAGGTCAAGCAACACCCAAGGACAAATCTCTGCTTCAAGGGAGGTGAACTCGGAGCAGGACCAAGGGGAGCGTAAGCAAAGGTAAAAACAAACCAACCCCAAACAAACACTTGCAACCCCAAATGCACTGGAAGCACTGCGACATGAAAACTGAGGGTTAGGATAATGCAAAAGCAGCCCGAACCACAAATACAGGCAAATACACCCCTACTGCAGAGGGACGCCACTATCGGGGCTGGCTGCTGCCTCCCGAAGTTTTCCACAAGCACGAAGGAGGGACTGTAACCAGCCAGCACCTGTGCAGAGGGCAGAACTGCAAGTGTCCAACGCAAACCTCTTCCTTTACAACCACGCTGACTTTTTGCTTACCTGAACAGAAGCATCCTCCCGCGCTTTCATCTTCCTGCTAAGCAACATGCCGCTTCCTAACTTGCTCTTTGAAATATTTTCAAGAGCCTTCCGGTGGGTGTTGTAGGGATTTTTTGCCCCATAATGTCCTGCCCTCATTCACCCCACACCACAGAGGGACCCACACAAGGAACTCACTCAGTACATCACTCTGACTCATCCCCGAAGCACCGCTGAACAGGTGGTTCGAGATAAAAATCATAATGCACATCCTGAAAGAGACATTTCTAACCACCCTCGCTGCACAGAGCACCCCAGAGCTGGGCTATTACCGTGGCAATTATGGGTTTGAGCCTCCAATGCTACAGCCACCGACAGAGCTGCTTCAGAAAGCCTGGAGCTTGTGTCACCTCTGAGCCACTGGGCACCTGGGGCAACCCTTTTACTGAAAGCACAGGGTATGAGCGAGTGTAAGCACAGGTAGTTGTCAGGACAGGAGACCAAGGCTGTGACTTAGCAGGCAAATCTTGTAGGGAAGATAAAAAGCGGGTACAGCAATGGGAATGAAGATGTTTCCTGTCAGGTTTATGCTGTGATCTCAAATACAGTTGATAACTGTGGCCTTGCTGCAAAAAATTTCAACCCCTGCTCAACTAAATGGAGTAACAGAAAACACTCCTTCAATGTACATCATTGGCACATAATACAGTTAACTAGTAAAAATGAAGTTATTACTGGCGTTAAGTTTTACTAGATGTGAATGTTCCTCAGAAATACAGCCAAGAGGGGAGAGGAAGAGAGCATCATCATTACCTGGTCTGCACAGTCACACACACTCATTTGTTGCTTCCCCTGCGGTTTGGGTTTGCTCCCTTGTACGCTCTGTTCAAAGCAGTGTGACAGAAATGACTTACCAGCAAAGCAAGACCTTCTTGCTCTTTTATGAATGATCTCTCTCCTTCCTCCTACCGTCTCCACACAGCGGGGAGCCCAGGTTCCTTAACACACCGCCTGCTGCGGTTTGTCACCGGCTGCTGTCAGCCTTTTTTAATGACATGTTTTTCCACCTAGCAGAGCTACCACCCTCTCGTAATTTCTAGTAGTGCATTAGCGCCTCATTACACACCACACGCCCGGGCGCTAATTGAATTGCGAAGGACAGAGAGCCTCAGTAGTAACTTGGTAGAGGAGGACAGATCCATCACCCAGCCCTTTCCCCTCATGGCTGGTTTTAAGCTGTGATGAACTTTCTGGTTGTGATTTGAGGTCAGGCTGTGCTTACAGCTGCTCTTTGCTGCACCAGGAAGGACAATCTGAGGCTGGGGATTTCTGGGCAGCAAATGGCCCGTGAAGGAGCAATGGACTGCTGATGGGCACCCACGTCCATCACTCATGACACTGACACCAGGCCTCAATGGAGAGGGGCTCCTTCAGCAGGTAGATGGGAGGGATGCCCAGGGGCAACAACAGCCCAGGAAAGGTCATTTCGGAGAAAGGCTCTGTAAAATCGCTTTACTTCCTTCCATATTTTACAATCTAATTTGATCCCTCTGGACCGAGGGCTAACTCCTCCCCACTGAGCCATGCCAGGGGACAGCACAGCTATTTCTAACCATGGTCTCCATTAGCGCCACCATTTATTTCACCACCTGCCACCATCTGAAATTGGCATTACATCGGGCTTACAGTGGGCCGTTTCATTGCTGACGAAGCCCACACAGACCAAGCAAACTTCAAAAAAACAAGGAGAATATTTTCTCTGAAGCCAGAGCTCCATGCACACTGACCCTTTCTCCAAGGCTACTCCTCACCTACTTGCCCTGCCCTTGCCCAGAGGCCTGGGAGAAGGGCAGCCAGCTTCCCAAAAGGCCACAAGGCACATACCCTTCAAATCCACCCACAGGCTTTGCACGACCTCGATCACCTCAGCTGCTGCCATAACCAAGGGACACAACCAAAAGGGCATCGCCCCAGCTCTTAAAGAGGAGCAGCCTACCGAGGTTGAACCGTCACAGGTGGCACCAAGGTCATTTGAACTCAATACCGCAAACCCCGCATTCTCTACCTAAATAAGCTTAAAGATTAAATGAGGGGAAAAAAAAGAAGTTAGAATTCAAGGAAACCCATTCTGAGAGCAAAAGATACCAGTACTTTGGCCATATTTCATTGCAGTTTTTGGGAAGTTCAACAAAGTCCAGCAAAGGAACTTTTCAGCACTGCAGAGTCAGAAGTAGTGTAGGCCAAGACAAATTTCCTTCTTATCAAGCTCTTTCCACAGTAATAGTTTTCTTTTTTTGGAGAAAAAAAAAAAGACAAAAAATTGTAGAATTTGCCAGCAATTAAAATGACAACTGGAAATAAAGCAGTTCAAAAAAATCCAGTTTCTCCATTCTCAAGACACAGATACATGCACCCAGCCAATAGTCTAATAATTTTCTCAGATAAAACTATTAAAACACAAATCCGAATCTCCAGTTAAATGCACGGCTTACAAAACCCCCAAATGAAAGTTCTACTGGAGACAAGTTGATCTTTTTAAACTGTAGTGAGCATCTCATTTCAAAGCAAGAGAAAAAACAAACCTGGAAACACTTTGCAAATGTTAAAATGGCTTCAATTTTCCAATTCATCTTCTGGGAAGAGAAGCAAGAACTGCATGATGAATTGACCTGAATGCTTGGGCTGTCCTGGTCCACATCTTCCTCCTCCCCTCCTCCAGACGCAAGGAGCTTAAGAAGAAAAACAGTCTCAAAAATCTGTGCTGTTCTAATTAGAAATTTGACCTTAAGGCCACAAGCTTGTAATATATAACAATAGATTTTTGGCAGAATCTGTTGAACTCGCTAACGCTTTGTTTGGTATCAGTACAAATGGTACTATCCCATCAAAACCAAGGGCAATTGGATGTAAAAACATGTCAGCATTTTCTCCTGTCAAAGACATGCCATTCTGTGGCCCATAAGCAGCATGAATGAGACTTTGGAGTAAGAGCAGCCACCCCACACAAATGGCAGAACAGAGACGACACGTTATTATGGAATAACCCGCTATAACAATCCAGCTGTGCTATCAGCTCATGCCATTTATCTCAAGCCTACTACAAGTTCCCAGACTTCACTGACAGACATGGTGATTTTGATCTCCAAAGACAGATTAGGCTAAAGTTCATCCTCCAGCTAGGCAGGTAGTCACAATTTGAAAATTCCCATGGCAGCTGATCACAGGGGCCAATCACTTTCTTATCTCTTTGTGCCCAACGTCCACTTTAAGTTTGCTGAATTTGGCTTCCAGGTATTGACACCCGTTCTACCTTTTCCTCGCCACTTTCTCCCCACTTATTATCCATCACTGTTTTCAGGCTTCTCCTCCCCTGATCCTCTTGCCAAGGCTGAGCTCCTCCTGGATTTCACCACATGAAGGCAATGCCTCTGACTCCAGCCCTGGGTTTGTGACCCTCATCTGAATTTTTACGAGTTTGTTTGGCCTTTCCTTTGTTAAACTGCACACAGGTCCATCAATGCATGGCACACCTGTAACGTCTCCTACTCAGCTCTCCAGTCCTCCCCTTCTCATGTACAGGAATGATACCTGCAGGTTTCCCCATCCCTGTTGAAAGGTTTGATCACAGAAACCCGCTCATAGACAACTGCCAGTAGAGGGATAGGGGGTTAACAAGTACCACTGCATTAACTTAAAAAAAATAATAAAACAAACAAACAAAAAAAAACCCCAAAACAACAACAGCAATGAAAAGACAAACAAATGAAAAACCACCACCACAAAAAAAAAAAACCCAACAAACCAACCAAACAAAAACAAACAAAAAACCCCAAAACAACACCACACCACACAAAACCCCACACACAACAAAAAACACCCTTGCAGCTTCCAGGGAAAAAAGCTATATTGGAGGGAGGGAAGAGAGGAAGCAATACTTAGCTTAGCCACAAAGCTCAAACACCAGATTTAATCCACTCCACTGATAGCATGCAGGATTTTTATTATTATTATTATAATTATTTAAATGAGGGTTGAATCATGTAGGAACCACAAACTTGAGACCCTCAGAGCAGAGACTGCTGCAATCAGGGCCTCTCCAGCCATCACAGGTGGCAGCAAAAGCCTCTAGTTAGTAAGAACAGCTTTTTGAAATTATTATTAGCCTCTTTCTCTAACAAAATTCAAAACCAAGCAATAACCAATCCCAGGAAAACCTGGCAGATTTGTCAACTCTAATACTACACAAACTGGGTTATCTATACCCAAGGTGACTCTGGTTTGCTAATAAAACAAGACAGAAGCATTACAGAGCAAAGAAAGCAAAACAAAATCTGCTTGGCAGAAGTAAATGACCACAGCTCATATACGGCACACTCCAATGCCTTAGTTTGGCACACTGCTGAAAGACAATAAAGGTCCAGTAGTTTACAGTAAACATCTAAAATACAGGCTCAGCAGGTGAAGTCTCTACAGGCGTAATTGTGTCCTCGAGCTTTGTAAGACATTAGCCATGTGTCCAGTTAAACACAACAGCAACAAGCATTAAGCCTCTAAAGCTTTAAAACCCTTAAAAACTATAATGCAAGCAGAAAATAGGCCTTACATCTCACAGCCATCCTGCACAATAACTGCTTCTACATCGTGCTGCCAGTCCCAGTTTGCCCAGTGGGCCCCAACAGGCTTCAGGAAAGAAACGCCCCACAACTCCCCCCAAAACACTCACTGCCCTCCCGCAGCTGTGACAGCCCTCAAGGACCTCTTCAGCTGCAGGTGCAGTGGTAAACCCAGCCAAAATCACCAGAGCTTGGTTTGAGATAACCACCCACCACAGAGGACAGAGGCATTTCACTGGGTTTCCTCTCCCGGGAAGATGCACCAGCAGGCTTGCGAACGTCAGGGTTATAACAAGCCCATAACACACACAAAAAAAGAAAATCTTGCTTGGTACTACACTGAGACGCTGCAAATAGGTAGGGCTGAGCAACCCAGTGTTTTCCAGCCCTGCTGACCTAAAACACCTGGTTTACCACAGCTGTGACATGGGCTGGTGATGAGCCCTCATTTCCCTGCCAACCCTATGTGGCCAGTGATCAGTGGGCTCAGGTGGTTGACGTGAAACTGTACATCAGGGCTGTCAAACTCACAGCTACCTTCAAGGGGCTCAATGTAATTTTAGGGCTGTGTAAATGTGACTACTCCCCTGTGAAAATGAGTTTGACACCCCTGCTGTAGATAGTGCCACTGCCTTCCAGCTGTTGCTTGGCTATATGGACTCAAAACTACCAAGGGAATAAACCACTCTATAATGCAGTCTAATAAATTTTTTTATGGCCTGTCTCACTGCATAAAGGACATGCATCCAACAAAAGCAGTGGGGTTCTGCTCTAGAAGAGCTCAGTGTTTGAGGAGAGAAGGGGAAAAAAAGGCTTAAAAACCAAAATCCAGCACTGCTGGTTAGAGAAACCTGAACACAAGTACATGTAGCAGGGCCTAGAGGCTAGTGCCATGATGAATTCAGCCTGGAGAAGGCTCCAGGGAGAACTGATTGCAGCCTTTCAGTACTTAAAATGGGCCTATAAGAAAGATGGGGACAGGCTTTTTAGTAGGGCCTGTTGCAACAGGACAAGGGGTAATGGCTTTAAAGGAGGGGAGGTTCAGGCTAGACATGAGGAAGAAATGTTTCACAACGAGGGTGGTGAAACACTGGCCCAGGTGTGGCGGATGCACTCAACCCCACGCCCCAGCCAGACCAGCAGCAGCTTGGTCCAGGCTCCAGAGGAGGGAAGGGCCTGAGCCACAGCCAGGCCAAGAACTCCTTCCAGGACACCCACAAGGAAGCAGAACGGCGCACTGAACACTGATGAGTTGTGGGTGCAGTGAGTCTTGTGCAGACCTTTCCCACCGTACGCAATTTGACTACGAGTCAACCACTTTACTCTACAAATATGACAGCCTGAGTGAGCCTGCTCTGAGCTCTCTCTGCTAAATAAGCTGGCTGTGCGGTGATGGTTTTACTACTCACAGGTCAGTGGATGAGCCCAATTTAAGTTTCATATCAATCATTTGGCTGAAGTAAATGCATACTGAATATAATGAATCATCTAGAAGTACAAAGTTGTGTGATTTTTAATATACCCTCTGCTTCATGTTACTAGGTTTGCTGAAATCTTAAGCTGTAAAGTTCTGCTCATTTTTACCAAAAGCAACTACAAATTACACTGAACACTTGCAAGATAAGGCCTGTTTTGCATTTTGCTGAGAAGAAAACGATTTATTCAGACAAAATAGCACCTACAAGGCTACGGACTACAAACAATGTCTACAGTTAAACAAAACAAAGGCACATATGCGATCAATGAAAAGGGTCCAATGAGAAGCAAGACCCCAAAGTGAAATACTGCTATTGGACTGAATCATAGTACGAATGGTTTGTAAAGATATAAAAGGTTGTAGTTTTCTGTGCTCAACTGGACTTCTGTGCAGGTACCCAGCCTGAGCCAGCCCTCCTGCTATTGTACTCCATTACATTTTTGTTTTCTGAGAATTTTATTTCCTGAAAGTCTGCTCTGCATAAGGTTATCAGGCCTCGCCTGAAAGTTTGCCTCTGGAGTCTAAAATACAGACTCCAGAGCAAACGGGTATGGGCCACCCCTGAAAGTTTGCCTTTGGAGCTCTAAACACAGACTCCGGAGTGAAGGGTTATCAGGGAGAGAAGAATCCTGAAAGTTTGCACCGCAATGGATGCAGGCATCTGGAGAGAAGGTAAGCAGCATTTGGCACACTTCCCCCATGCAATAAATAATAGAATGAATCTGCCACCGAATGTTAAGTTGCACTTCTCTTTGAGAAATCTAAACATTGTTCTGCAGTAAGCAGAACCCTAAATCACACCCCCGCAATACCAGGTTGCCCAGAGAGGTGGTAGATGCCCCATCCCTGGAGACATTCAAGGCCAGGCTGGACGGGGCTCTGAGCAACCTGATCTGGTTGAAGATGTCCCTGCTCATTGCAGGGGGTTGGACCAGATGAGCTTTGAAGGTCCCTTCCAACATGAACTGTTCCATGACTACATGAATTTACCTGCTCTCCCTGCACACAGTCTCATTGGTTTTCATGTACGGTCACCTCCAGGTTCTCAACACTCTGACCTAGAAAGTAAAAAAAACACAAGAGGGTTTGTCACTGCTACAGGTGTAGAAAGCACAACTCGATGGCATTCTTTAGACTGCAAAAGCACTATTCCTGTCCAGCAACAAGGGCCAGCACCTCGCCGTGCCCTGGCACAGCCAGCGATGACCCTGCTCCCACACCGGCTGGTGCACGGCGAGCCCGTCCAGCCTCGCACGACCATTTCTCTGTTTTGCAAAGCTGCTTTCACGCTGCTTTGCACGAGCAGCCCGTCCGGCACGTGGGGGGAGCACTGTGGTGGCAGCAGGTGTCCCCGAGATTCCACACAATCCCTCGCCAGGGATCCCTAATCCCGTCAGAGTCAATTTGCTGTCAATTTTCCACAGCGCTTAAGTACCGAGAGAGAATTGGTTTATCACGGGAAACACTTCCTCTCCAAAGCTGTTTAATTATTTCCATGTGCGTTAGGGAGGCGTAAAATGTGCACAGGAGTGATTTATGGGGCAGGAAGGTAGAGAAATGGAAGAACAACACAGGAACCAGCTCATCTCCATTACAACACACGGCTGCTCCTCGCAGATCCTGGTGATGGCCCACGCCACTTGGTTTCTTCCACTATAGAGGACTATAGATTGTAAAGCTGCACCTGAGCGTGACGTTAATTCCTCTTTCCATTCCTCCATCAAGGAGCAACACACCCGTAGAGAGGAAGCACAGCCCAACGGGCACATCTCAGACCACATGGATTAACTTTCTCTCTCTGCACCGCTCATTCATTTTATGAACTTGGTCATCTTGCAGGTGGCTTGATTTCCACAATCAACTGTTCCCAAAAAAAGAGGTCACTAACATCTCGCAGAAAATCTATTGATCTATAATTTGGTTGAAAGACAGTTTATACACCGTCTCTCACAGCAGAGTTACGATGCTTCAGCTACTGTTGGTAAGACTTTCACAATCCCTGCAGAAAAAGCAACCTATTGGTCTCATTGCCATCATTACAACTTGAGATGCCCCTTCTCATGTTGATGTTTGATATGCAATGCTATTATCCACAATAGATTTGATGAAATTCTTCCAGCTTCAGGCTGAATTTCTTCTCAAAACCAGAAAGAGAGAAAAAGAGTCACACCAGAAGAACCAGACGAGTTTCCTAACCACTGGGCTGGTGGCTATTCTGGGTGGTCCCTCACACTCTTTCATGAAAAGTACTTAAAAGCTTGAGCGTTAAAACCAGATGTCATAACTTCGGGAAGTGTTGAGAAAAGAGTGCCTCAGCTCCCTGGTCTTCAAGTCCACCAGGAGTCTCTGAGAGTTTCTGAGGCTCGGCATTTGCAAAAATCAAATTTCAGCCTGGATATCTAAGAAAAGTCCCAAATCGGACATGCACTTGAAAATCTGGGGTGCGGACAGGCATCTTCTCCACAGCACGGGAGACATTTGGTAGAACTTATTTTCTTGTAATTCAGTATTGCTCTTAGTTTTCTTCCATGCCCCATGCTAATTTACAAATGGTTTTGTACTGACTTAGAAGGGTTTATCAGCCACTCACTGCACAGCCGAGCTGAAAAAATTTATTCTCTTACAGCATCACATCAAATCTGAACATATGACTTGAGAGCTAGTACCATTACAGCTGTAAAATTGAAGAAGAATGAACTTTCTACATGCCAGAATGGTAAAATTTACCCTCTGGTAAATAGTAAAATAATTGAAAACGACATAGAGTCATGGGTGGTCCATCTACCCCATGGCCTCATGTGGTCAACAGACCCAGTCAGAACGACACTGGTTACAACATCCTAGAGGAATTCAAATCTGCAAAAAGTGTTTTATAAATGCCCAAACAGTGTTAGAAATGAGAACAAGGCTTGTGTTCACCCTCCAGCTTCTCCATTAACATCCCCAATACATTGTTAATCTGGCACTTTATCCTGCCTGGAGGGTAAGGAATATCTGGAATACTCTTAACTCTCCTCCCTGTTCAAAATAGAAATCAGAGGCTCTCGGCTACCACCTCCAAGTTCGCAGAGACTTTTCTTTAATGGGTGTAAGTAATAGTTTGCCCACCGAAAATTTACTGTATGGAAAATTTAGACCATTCTGCCACGAACACAAAGAAGGAAATAAAAGAAAACCCAAACATTCAGTGGGATATAACATGTTAAAATAAGAAAAAAAAAATTGTCAGTAATTGTTGATTTAGAACATTTCTAAGAGATTCCAGGACTGGGCATAGATTTACTTCCATCATTATGGAAATCACAAGGAGAAACAGAACCTCTTCCAACCTCATTATCTTGACTTTTTTATTGTGTTCACTTCGGGCTCTTTCAATCACATTTTTCCTCTGCTCAGGCTAAAACCCCCTTTTTTTTCATATCCCACTTAAGGATCCTTCCTCCTCTGAAGCACCCCGCCATTCTTTGCTTCTGAAACGAAGCAAGCAGTTGTTCTGCAATGTCGTGTCTCTCTCAGGAATGGTGCTATAAATAATGAGAAATAAACCCTGGGGCAAAAGAAGATATTAGTTGCTCTCATATCTTTACTGGCAGGATAATTGGCTGCACTGTAAACCTGACTCTACTTGATCTTGCTCACTGTCATTGCTCTGGCAGGTTAGAATTACTTTCTCCCTCTCCCCCTCTCCTACACTTTCCTTCCACCTGGGCTCCTGCCACGACCCCTTTCCATCGCAGTCTGATATAATGGTGACCAAAGTCACCCTTCACCTTGTCTCCTCTCTTACTGCATCATGTAATAAAACACCACGTGATGAGGGATTTTAAGAGGGAGAGGTGATGGCCAGAAGAAAGGGCGACGTCTGGGCCAGTCTGGTAGGATGAGGCTGAGCAGATGTGAGGAAGAAGGGAAAGATGAACAAGCAGCCCAAATAATTTCTACATCTACAGTGCCCTTGTCCTTCCCATCAGAGCATCACGGAACACCAGCTGGCCAAAGGTCTGAATAGAAATGAAGTGTAACCTGGCTAATCAAGGATACGTGAGCAAAGCCGGTAAGATCTGACCAGGGAAACCCACCAGCGGCACAGCTGTTCGAGTTTATGATGGCAAGTGAAGCAGCAACGGCACGGTGTGCCAAGGAGAGAGGAAGGAAAGACAGTGCCGCTGATGCAGGAGGATGAGCCAGGTGCCGCGGGAAAGCTGAACAACAGCGATGTGACTTAATGCAATGAGGCCACTCCTACGTAAGAAGAAATAGTCCA
Source organism: Pampusana beccarii (assembly GCA_013399365.1). Lineage (NCBI taxonomy): Eukaryota > Metazoa > Chordata > Aves > Columbiformes > Columbidae > Pampusana > Pampusana beccarii. The sequence continues at coordinate 642,383 of VWYH01004268.1, read as the reverse complement.
GCCTACTACCAAAACTTCTCATCTCCTCCATTTACGGGTCACCCCTCCACCCGCACTTCTAACCACCATGGGGCTTGCATTGTTTTAACTTAGAGGTAGGTGAGAAAGAGAATTTTAGAGCTGTACACGAGGCAGCAGCCAAGTCCAGGGTGCTGTTTGCCTGCTGGACCCTGATAACAAGCAGCTAAGCCTCGGAAGCACAGCTGCACGATCGGCTTGGCTGACATCGCACGCCGAGGCTGTGTGTGCAGCACGACTCCTGGCATTGAGCTCCTTGGTTGCTTTCAGCATCCTTGGGATTTTCAGGGCAGGGAAGGTGCCTTTTTGGTGAGGGAAACAAACAAACAAAAACATTAAGATGTGCATATGGGTTTGTTCCCCACAGCTGAAAACAGGAATCTGTGGGAGGTTTCGGTTCTGGTTCCGGTTCTGGTTCTGGAAGGGGGCTCAGGTTTCAGAGCTGCCAAGTGAGCAAACGGAACTCCCACATCCCTGCAAACTGAATGCATGCAAAACTGGTTTTGAAATGGAAGGTTGCAGAGAAAGGGGAAAGAGGCCAGATTAGCATCAGTCCATTGAGCCAAGCAGAGAAGCACAGGAGTGGATACTGCTGTACTCTGTGACCTGTAGTTTCAGTGTCCTTTTACTTATTAACAGCCTGCCAAAAATAAATCCTCTGCCAGATTTGCCGCAGAGCAGCAACATGGACCTTTTGAAATTTGCCTGCATTTTGGATGCACCAGTACAGCAAACAATACACTCCCAGAGACAGGACTGGAGGTGGTAGGTGAGTAACCACCACGGCCTGGCCCACAGCTGAAATCTCCACAGGAGACATCTGGGGAAACTTTTCCAGGAGAGGACATGCCATGGGGGCTAATGTTATCCCAGAGAAGAGAGTAGTTTTGTGGATCAAGCTCAGCCTCTGCAAGAACGTCATTTTTTTCATGTAGATATTTTATTTCTCTCAACGTAGACTCACTCAATCCTCCTTCCTAAGACATATCAGCCAACACCCCTGTATTTACTTTCTGAAGTATAGAACGGACGTCTATCAAGGCTCCTGAAATGGATAACAACAGTCTGCGCTCACCTGGATTTGCTCTGAACCCACAGCTAAAACAAGCAGATCACAACTGCAATTCATAGAGTCCTGGAGCTTCAGGTCCACCCTTGAGCACAGGCTGAGCTGCTGGCCCCACAGACAACAGCAGCGCTACCCATGGAGCTGTATAAAGACTGAGGCACCGTGTGTGCTGTCAGTAGGTACCATTTACTCAGTTCTCCTTGTCAGTGTATCTGAACAGCGGCCTGCTGTCAAACGGGAATATTTGGTGTCTTTAATTAAAGATCAGCATCTTTAACAATAATGGGATCGATACCTGGCCCAGCTGGCAGAAGGCAGCAGAACACCAAGCCCTAACCTTGGCGGCAAGACAGTCACTCAAGACTGTGGCCTTTGCAGGGAAACCAAAGAGGCCAGACAGGACCCAGGAGCAAGGAACCAAAAATGAGTGATTACCTAAAGCGACAAAGGGAGGCAGAGAGGAAGACTGGGACAGCAAGTTTCTCACTTTCTGCCTCTCAGGTAGTATGACCACCTCACACCGATGGGAAATCAGAAAGAAATATTGTCTTTTTAGCATCTCCATATGTGTCTACATGAGATGACGCACAGAGCCCTCGGTAGGCAAAGATCTTGTCAAGCTGGGACAATACGTTACTCACTGGTGTGGCTATCCACAGCTCTCAGCCCTGGGCTTGAAGACCTCAGCCACTCCCTGGCATGCAGAATTCCCTTGGGTGGGTGACACAGTCTTGGGTTCCCTTCAGGTCAAAACACAAAGTGTATTTTTAGTACATTGCAGATGATCTGTAGACATTCAGCACTTTCCATGGTGCTCAGACCCGCTCAGGTAGGGAAAAAAGTCACCAGCAGACTCTGCTGTAGCTGTGAGAGGTGGGTGGTAACACAATTAAAGTTTCTTTCAGTCCCAGGGAGTGAGTAGTGCCCAATGACACCCTCCAGGTCATGATGATAGCCTCATTTCCTTGCACATTTCTCCTGGGTGAGTTCACATTGCTGTTCTCTTCTGGTGCTGTCTGACTCTGGAACTGAGGAAGGAAATGACAACACAAAACTCAGATTGGGGGATTTTTTTTAAGAACTTGAAGTGGCGCATAACAAAAATGCTAATGGTATGTTGCAATCCAGTTCTCCTCCACTCAGATGGTTTTGCACCAAGAGGAAGCTGTTGCAGACGCACCGCAACCTGGTTAGTGTAATATTTGGGTGTGAGAGAACACCCCAGAACAAACTGTTCTGCTCTGACTTCCCTAGAGACCAATTAACACTGACAGTTCTTTTCTTTGAGGCTTAGACGATTTAATAATTCAAATAGTCTTGCTACATTTTAATCTGTTTCTGGTCTTCCCTTTACTAGTCCTCAGTGATGTGAGGTGCAAGAATCAGGGGGAAGAACAAACCCAGACTGATGGACCACCCTGATCCCACTTTTTTGAACAACTCCCCATCCTCGACACGCTGCTCCCTGCTGCAGTAGCCGTGACCAAAGACTGGCAACTGGTACGAGTGACCTTCAAAAGGATTAGCCAGAGATGTGTGACTGCCAGTGAATAACTCTATTCATTTATTATGTGTGGTGAACAGTAAATCATTCCAGTAAGATACTTTTCCATTCATTCATTGCTTGAGAATGATTAGCAGCAAATAGCTCTTAGAAGCTTTTCCAGCGGAGCTGAGCAAAACACAGACAGGCAGAGCCAAAACCTTTGTCCCATTCACCTGTGGTCAGCTCACACCAACAGAGTTGGCCAAACGCTGGGAAAAATCATGTGTGACCACATATCTGTGTGAGTGTCCACAGATGACCTTTCATCCTAACTTGTATCTTCTGGTCTCCTGACCATGCCCATGCTACTACTGGAGACGATATCTGCCTAGTTTATTCTTCAGATGGAGCAATGGTTACTCTTTGAACTACAGGTTTTCTGTGTAAATTAACTGTGGATTAAATGGAGCATTTCCCTTATCCAGACAGCCAATGGATGCCAGTGCTAGGATCACCTCTACACCTAGCACTGTGGACATCAATGACTTACCAAAACTAGCAGGCTTAAGCTGCTGCTTAACACGAGGAACTGCCATTTCCACCCACCCACAGGTGTAAATACCACAGCAGAGCTAAAAAGGGAATCTGAAGGGAATCTGAAGCAAGGTGTAAAGCAACATCCCATGTTGTGTCCCCTCCAGCCCCACCCTGGATATATGAGATATTGTGTCATGCTCACCAGTGTGGTACAAACACACCAAATGTCTGGAGCATGGTTAAACTGGATGCTACTTGGCTAACGGGATCAAGGACCAGTGGGTCCCAAGACTGCCGCATAGGATGCTTCCCTGACATGTGTGAGAGCCCTGCTCAAGCCCTTGCCATCCGATTTGGAGCAGCAGCTTGCCTTTGCAGACTAGGAAAGCCCATGACTCAGCTGCAGAAAAGGTCACTCTCATGGTAGGGAGGCATGGTGTTTTAGTGCTAGATTTAGGTTATGGTTGAACTCGATGATCTTGAGGGTCTCTTCCAACCAGAACGATTCTATGATTTTTCTGTGATTCTATGGCCTAAACCTATGCTACCAGACATAACTCAGAAGACCGTGCTTATCTCACCTCTTTCCTCTGACCTTGGGAAACTCCATCTACTCACCTGTTCCCACTCAACTTTACCATTACTTCTACGCTATATTTTAGGCAGTGACTGCTTACAGGTTTATCCTAAATGGACTCTTCTCCCTCTCCGTAGGCATGACTGAAATTCAAATAACAGCAAATGAATTTCTCTTTTCAACTAGACTTCAAAGTCAAAAGAGGTCATGTGTACATGGACACAAATAGAAAACCAGTGGGACTATTTGCTTCAGATGATAACGCTGTATTTCACAGCCCCGCTCTCCAGCAGCAAAACTGCTGGCATTTTGCTCAACATCATATGACTCCTGAGTAGTGAGGACTCAGTTCATCTCCACTTGGATTTAACAAAATAATTAACTGTTATTCGGCACAAAGAGAAAGTCACAAGATTGCCAAGAGCAGTGCTAAGAATGAAGCTACATAGAAGAAGAAGAAGAAGGGAAGCTCTGAGCTGATGATTAACTACCCATATAGCCAGGGCACTGGCTGCGGCACTGTGTCATTTTCTGTCTATTCCCAGCTGCTCTTGGGCAGTAAGAACTGGTATGAAGCACGGGCTCCAGATTAGCTCATGTTCATGCGGAGCTAACAATTACCTTTGGTTTAGACTGTTGCAGGGAACTCCACAGCTTCCTTCCCGATCCGCACTCATATTTTCCAACCCTCAAAAATGTCATGTGCCCAGAGAAATAAATTCACACGGGGAAGCAGGAGGTAGAAATCTCACGTCTTTCATGGCTTGGAGGGGTTTCTTGGAGTAACAGCAATTTTCCTCACTTAAATCTTTTCTCCACGTAACTCCACCATCCTTCCCCTTTTCCTCCTGAATTCTGCGCTGCACAATTCTTTTCCCAACAGCTGTAACATTTATATATCATCCACGAGAAGTAGTCATAAGGAATGACTAACATTTCGTCTTTTAAAAAAGAGCTTACGATGCTGTCCCTCCAAATGTGCAATGGATTTGGGGCTCCATCGACGGGGCTCCAAATCGCACTGTGTCCTTTCCATGTGGTCACCCTCAAGGCCACCGAACCTCCACAAACACGACCCCTTTGCAAAGAAAACCAGTGACAACCACAGGTTCTTCTGCTGGGTCCTCCCACACAGCACTAACTAGTAATTCCCGCTGACAACAATCAGACTTCTCCTGTGAGTAATAACATATTAATTTGAGAGAAAAAGGATATTTAGTCATTCAAATCAGGAGCAGCCACAACCTTCTAATTAAGGAGGCAGTTTGTTTTCTTTGCACAGTTCCCTGAGCAGACAGATATCCCAGAGACTAACAACTTGTCTTATCTGTGGTTCAGCCCTGGAAGAGCACAAGAAAAACGCATGCCAGTCGGGACACTAAAACAAAGAAATCTGGCTTTATGTGCAGAATAACCACAAATGGTACGCGATTGATTACACATCGTCATACGACAAGCCCACAGCTAATGAAGCGTAATGCTGAATAGACAACTCCAGTAAATAGCCTATAATAAACATCTTGTTCCAAAGAAGTTTTCTAGAGCCTATCAAAAGCCAAAATATCACAGTAATATTTAATACCTGGACTGCCACAACATAACTAATGAACTCTCAAAAACTTCATAACAACTGTTGCAATAAAAAGACAAAAAAAGAAGCTGTGTCAGATGAGTCTCATTGTCTGGAGCAGACAGGACTCCCTTGTCCCAAAATAACCCCGGGGCCCTTCCTTCTTTGCAAGAAGAACTACGAAAAGCTGCACAAGCCCATCCCACCCAGGCTATCTCAGAAGGTCCCTCCGGGGCAGGGAGAGCGGTCCCAGCCCAGAGGTGGAGGCTCCAGCCCTTTCTCAGCTGGTTTCCACCTCGCTGGGGACAAGGCAAACAGTCATAGAATCATAAAATCATTTTGGTTGGAAGAGACCCTCAAGATCATCAAGTCCAACCATAACCTGACTCTAGCACTAAACCATGTCCCTAAGAAACTAATTTATGTCTTTTAAGCACTTCCAGGGATGGTGACTCCACCACTTCCCTGGGCAGCCTGTTCCAGTGCTTCACGACCCTTTCCGTGAAGAAATGTTTCCTAAGCAGCTGAAGAAAACGGCTCAGTTGGCAAATCGATCCACTTCAAAACCCAGCCCAGAGTTAAACCCAGCAGCGCAGAGCACGGAAGAGATGGGCAGCGCCAAACACGTGGCATTTGGCCACCACCCCATAGGCTCCAGGAGCTCCTGGTCTGTGCTAAGCCATGTAGATAGATTCACTTCAGCTGGAAGTACAAGCACCATCTGTCTACTGTCCTCACCAGCATACTGTATGCTACTTTTGCCTCTATGTTACCAACAATGATCATTTCCATGGATCATTTTCCATCTTTGGACAAAAGTACAATTTCCTGAATATCAATATCAGGCAAATGTTTTTCAATCCCGGGACATGCAATCACAAATTTTTGAAGGTAGGTAAAACCATCAAGTGTTAAAAAAAAAAACAAAAAACACTACCTTTTTTAAGTACTGACTCCAAGAATCATGCTAACACTGAAGCAAGAATGCTCATGGATATATTAAAAAAGTGAAAAAGGAAAATGAAAGTATTTTCTTCTTCTCCAGCACCTCACATCCTTTACAACCCAGGGATCTTTCCGATGCACCTATGGGGTCTGTAAATATTATGCCCAGCAGAGAGATGGAAAAGCTGAAAAGTGCAAAGATGTTCTTTCTACGTATTAGAAATTACTTCTCTAAACAACTGAGTGAATATGTCATTTCGAGTCTTGAAGTGGAAAGTGTGAAGAAGTGTTCACCAGAACTCTCATTTTCTACAGATAAGGTAAAAATGCTTTCAACAGCTGAGCTTTACGATACCTTTAAGAAATGATGGTGCTCACACAAAACACATCTGCAGAATTAGGCATTTCAAGCAAAGGCACCTTTTTTGTTTTCCTTTCAGAAATGTTCACCGCGATGATTTTTTTTGTGTTTACTATGGAGTTGGAGTGGCTATTTTTGCAGGTTCTCAAACAGTAAATACCTTCCTTGACTCTCCCAACTTTTGAAACTCTGAGTAATAATTATAAAGGATAGAATGAAATAAGGGAGCTATTTTTCTTTCTCCAG
>VWYH01004268.1:535659-634993 GCA_013399365.1 Pampusana beccarii | reverse complement strand
TCTGAAAAAAAGAAAGCTTTAAAAAAATTTCAAAAAAAAAAAAAAAAAAAAAAAAGGAAAAAAAAAAGAATTATTTTCTTGCAAATTACATTTGTAGTTAAACATTCGCTTTTGAAAGGGGATGAGTTTTCAGCACCACAGCATTAGAAAGGAAATGGAGACGTTGTTCTGAATGCTTAAAAATCCACTGAGCTGCTTGCTTTTAATAAAATGTCATTTCACCAGCATCGTTCTGCTGGGAAAGACGTGTTGAATAACGCCGGAGAGCCGCCGAACCAACGCCACAGTGTGACATCACCACTATTAAATATTCCTCTCCGTGCATTCACGCCACGTTTCCGCGCATTTGCTGCACAAGAAGTGAAAACGGCAGCGAACTAAAGCTCCTCAGTGTTCCCTTCAGCGTTAATCAAGCTTCCAGGATGTTAAACGCCTGCAGGGTTACGTCCCTGACCCAGCCAAAACACTGCCACCAAACTTTATCTCACACGGGCAGAATGTATTGCCGAGTACCCGGTGCGGGGAACTCGTGCAGCGCAGTCAGGCACGGGGTAATTAAAGGCTGGTTTTAGGTACGCTCATTTCCCAGACAACGTTTCTCTCGGTCACTGAAAGATGAAAAAGGACAGCAGTAAAATGTACAAATTAAAGAACCGCTTGCCTTTAAAACAGCTCCAAATGATCAGCGCCACAAATAAAATGGAAGCTGGGGCCTGACTCTGCTGGTGTGACTGCTGCTGGTGACTGCTGCTGTGACTGCTGCTGGTGCTGAGCTGGCCTCACCACGCTGGTGGAGCTGGTAAAGACAGCCAGGATTGTCACTGGGATGCATTTTGGGGACCCAAAAAGCCCCCAAAGGCCACCCTCATACCTCCCACCCACAGCCTTACATCCGCCTTTTCATTGTCCCCAGCCCCTGTGCCTTTCTCCCCTCACTACCCAATTCACCTTTCCTTTCTGACTAATCTCGGCTCAGCTGAGCTCTTCTCCAAGAGCCTCACCTCAGTCTCTCTGCATTTCTCCCTTCTCACCCCAGCCACTTTGTGATTGTTCTGATCGCCAGGAGAACACATTACCCGCCTGCAAGCAAACACCACTCAAGTCATCCCAGGTATGAAGAGAGAACGAAAGCAGTGAAACCTCTGCAGAACTCGGGGAGAACGTGCATGACTTCCCCACGCACCAGGGGAATGTGCTGCCAAATGCTCCTCGGGGCTGCTCCTCTGGTTCTTGTGGTCAGCTTTTCATAGCTGTTCCTGCTCCTTTTCCTCACTTTCCTGTTCTCACTCCTGGTTCTCTCTTTTCCTCAGGCATACACCAGACCAAAACCTAGCAAAGCCTTCTTCCTGAAGGATGTCATCGTTGGTTTTGTTTCTGGCACTGTCCTGGTCGTCTTTTTGCTTGGTGGCCTCCATCATTGCCTCCTGACACTGAGAGTTTGTACGGGGGCTTGCAACTGGGCCTCCACCTGGCCACGGTGGACAACCTTCAACCCAACCCATCGCAGCGGGTCCACAGCAAAAAACACCCCTCAAATTCAGAAGGGAGGAAAATAAACCACAGGCTTGCCAGACATTTGTTTTATGTACATTTTCTTGCTGTATTTGAGGGGCTTTTTTTTTTAAACAAAGAGCCGCGTCATGAAGCAGAGAGCAATTTGCAGTCAGCGCAGCGTAGGGAAGCCTGAGCCGCTCAGCTCTGCTTCGTTCACCCAGCTCCTGCGCTGTGCGGGAAAAGGCAGAGACCTCCCAACTATAATACCTCCAGAACAAGGGCACAGAAGTGATAGATAGCCTGTAGGGAGGGGGGGAAAGGGTAAGGAGGGCCTTGGTTTATATTTTATAATTTAGATACTGTTCAAGAAAAAAAGGAATGGGCATGGTATATTTCGACACCCTCCTGTTTCCCCTGCTTTTACAAAATTCTGCTTTTTCAAGCATTTTTTTTTTTTGGCCAACAAAATCAGCCCACTTGAGCATAGGGTCTCTGGATGGGGTAAAATTTGAATGTGGCTCCTGTCGCTGCCAGTCACACCTTGGCAGAAGGGTTACACATACAGTAACTGATCCCTCAGGACTTCATCTTCTGGCTCCTTCACCAGCAGAACAGAAAGACACATAATACACACTTGCCATGTGATACTTAAACAAATCTTTTGCCATCTACATCTTCATAGGCTTCACCTCAGCCGCCTGGGTTCACGTTTGCAAGAGCAACAGGTTACAGGCTCCCCTGCATCAAATGGTCAACTTCCCTGAAAATCAGTGGGATCTGAGGAACATAACACTGTCCCTTTCCCTCCAATACAAACCAAGTACTCCCATTTCCTTCATGGGACAGAAAATAACATTTGCAGTTAACAAGTTGATGCCACCCAAGAGGTACAGACCGGGACTTAGGACAAAATTCTGGACATAAACTTCAGTCACACTGGAGAAACAGAAGCCTCATTCCAACCCTGATCTGAGGATTCTTCCACGTCTTTAACGGGCCAACCTGAAATCTTCATTCAAACTACTTCTGAATCCTGAGTAAGTTCATTCTCCCTCTGGTTTGAAAAGAGAGAGTTTAAGAACAGGTTTGGGTGAACAAAAGGGGCTTGTTCGTCAGAGCTGGGGAAGGAGAAGGTAGCGTTTGTGTACAGAAAAAGCAAGCGAGCAAACAAACGGAGTCTTTCCTTCAGAAGGTCACATAGACCATGAGATTAATAAAGGGAAAGCCCACGAGCAGGACTCCACAGGGACAGCCAGGCTGGCAGTGGGTGCTGAGGCAGGCCTGGGAAGGCTGTCTGTCCGTCCTGCCGCTGCAGCAGCCGTGAGCCGAGATGCAGCACACAGAAAGCAGCCTGGTTATTAGGCAGTTAAGCCAGCCACGCATACAGAGCCAGAATATGCAGCTCAGCCTGAGCTCCTTGTTAACTTGAACTTGGTCACAGGACCAAGGACACATAACCTATCTGATGAAGTTGCTGCTTTCGTAGTGATGTCCTTGTAATTTGACTAGCTTACCCTAGCAGATAATAAATTAGGTGACATGCTAACCGAGTACATGCATACAGAGAATAACTTCACACTTGCTAACATCAGTGATGCCTCTGCCAGGTTAGCAATGCCTTTGCTGTGCAAATGGAGTGTATATCATTTACTGCAGGGCAGGAGAAACACTCAAGATAAGTTCTCCCAGATTTTACAGCATGAGATTGCCTTACAGGGAGCAAGTTTCACTTTCCTTAGCGTGCCATACAAATGTATGACCTTCCTTGGGGGAACAATCAGGCTGATGTCATCAAGTAGAAGAAAAGTCGTCAGGAAGGGCACAGCTCCAGGTGTGTGCTCTACCAGGTCAGCTGGGGAATGCCCTGCCCTCCTTACAAAACCAGCCTTCAAGCCCTTTCCAGCCTCCCCTCCATGCAATGGAAATTGCAACTGCACAGGGAAAGGATGCTTTGTGCCATTGATTCACCAGTTTATCCTGAGAGCATTATCCACTGGTTCATTTTAAAGCGTCACTCTCTATAGAAGAGCTAATACAGAAGGGAACATAGTGTCTCTGGCCCTATCCACTATCAAAATGTTATCAAAACCCCCTTTCGGCCCCAGATACTGCGGCACAGGTCAAATGCATGCACTGGGTACCCACCCAGGTGGTAGACACAGAGCTGCCTGAATCTGGGCTCCAAACAGTGCATCCTTGTGAGCTCTCCAGTCAGCTTCTTCTAAAAGGGGGGGAGGTAACCAAAATGCCCATATTGATATTGCCTAAGCACCCAGATAAGCCAGTTTGGAGTATGGGATATCCAATTTCGTGTTACTTTGCAAACATTTTGAGTATGTCAGAGACGCTATACAACCCAGCACATAATTTGGAAACTGAGGCTCAAGGCAATTACACAGCCAAACGCGACGGGCAAGCAGCTTTGCAGCCAGCACCATCTGCAAGCTTTCCACCAAGAAACTCAGGAGAGCAATCAAAACTGGCATTACCCAGAGCCAAACACCAAACAGCCCTAAAATGAAAGCAAAGATGAAAGAACAAAGCATGCCACAGCAGCAGGCAACCTTGTTCCATTTAACAAATCTCTTAAAAATGTCAGTGAACGCAAAATTACAAGACAAACCAAAACATTCTCTTGAATGATTCCACTGTCAGCAAAGGCCAAATGTAGAAGGACAACTTGCAGGCTAAAAAATGTTGCCCCACCAGCCTGTCCCTGCAGCACCAGAGGAAGAAACCGTGCTGGCTCGTGAGAGATGATGCATCTCAGGGTATGGGGGGTCCTTGCCGCACCCTACAGCCGCTGTGTGGCCTGAAGAAAATCCTTTTCTGCACCTCCACCTTCCCACTTGATCTGCTTAGATTGTGGGTTCTGTGGCCTGTCTTCTGCTATGGACTTGGCAAAGTAATAGTTTCTACATGAAGCAGGACTCATAGTTTGAGTCAACACCACTTTGCCAGTAACTTTTCCTTTGTCAGCCAGGGCTGGAAGAGGGACACACACATAATTGATCTTTATAAACATGCATGTAGAACTAGAGTTGATTCAAACTCATCTGAGCACGCAAGGATTCGCCGTGCATTTGTACCAAGACTGTAGAAAAATATGGTTGCACTTCGAAAAACGTATGTTAGTCTGTTCCCTTTTACCTTGGGCAGGCCAATAATACGTGCTTGATCTTGATAAGAAAACCCTGATCTCATTTGGGACATTGCTTTTCTGATGTAGTACTAATAATAATGACAGTGACAAATCTGCTTCTTAACAAATAATTGGCATTATTGGGTGAGTGTAGCATTTGATGTCCTTAGATCTTTCCATAGATAGACATAAACGCTGCAGATGAATCAGACTGTACCGATCATCCACAGTTCATGATTATCCTCTTCAGGGTCAGTACTTTTCCTGTCTTCAGCTCCTCCCTGTGTACAACCACAACCTGTTATAAAAATCAAGCGCTAGCTGTGAAACGTCCAAGTTGAAACTCTGCCTCCCTTGCTAAAAAAAGCCCCAGCGCTTCCACAGTTTGTTGCGAATTCTTTACGAATCCTGAGAAATGAATAGCATCCAGATTTATGTTTTTTCATTTTCCTGTTCCAAGTTCAGACACAGCTTTGCCAAACCGCTCCTTCCCACAGAAGGTAAATCCGAAGTGTGAGTTGTATGCTCCCCAGTGGTTGTTAATAAATTTAATCAGCAATAATTGTCCAAAACAGATGCTTGCAAAGATCCAATTACTTTTGGCTTCATCTCTCTGCCTGAAAATACTCTTTTTTAACAGGCTGTTGCAGTGCAAATGAGAGTAGTTGTCTTTGGTGTTGTCTATGTTAACTTAGCAAGACATACTTGATAAGTCAGTGCTACTGGTCAGGTGAGAAAATGTTCACCTGCTTCTCATTGCTGTGCAATCTAATCAACACATAATTGCCTCACTACACAAATCTGCATTTAAATAAGTAATAGTATGAATGCCAACAAGCTCTCTTCTCTCATGCACTTAGAATGGCTTTCAAGAAATATATTAGATTCTGCTACTTTTGCAGGAAAGAATGGATTTAGATGCTGAAGTCTTGTCCTCGAAATAGCTAAGAAGATAAACTCCAACCTTCTCTTGCTCTTCTGCCCAAGTTTAGGGAGCGAAAGATTTAAAGCCTTCTTTCTGGAGTGTGGTGTCCCTCCACCCCCACTACCCTCAGCCCTTTTGCTGAGCACACCCTTGCGTACCACAGCGTGGTTTGGCTGTTCATCTGAGGCCAGCCAATATCTGGCTGTACTTATTTCCATTTGCTATCTTCTCCCTTGTCTCCCAGTGGGGATTTCCCCCCTTTAAACAGAACAGCATTAGAGGGAAAAAGCAAAGTCTCTTCCTTCGCAGCCTCCTCACCCAGGAGTCAGTGGCAGGTTGACCACACATGCTGCACCACTCCACCACTTTTTGGGTTTTGGACCCTCTTCTCCTCCCACCACAGGAACAAACTGGGCTGACAGGGTCTGATGGCCAAGCAGCTTTCCTGCTTTCAGTCATGGTCCCTGATGGCAAAAAACATGAGGCAGGTAAACAGCCATGAAAACAAGCGAACCACGCACGGCCTCCAGAGCTCCCACAATGCCTGTCCCTTTTGGCATTCAGTTCAAGGGATGGACACCTCTGAATCTGAGGCAAACTCTTTCAGATCTGAGGATTCAAATACTGCTATGGCTTTTGCTCACACCCAGCTTAAGCTGCAGAAGTGATGAGCCACAAGAAAGGAGCCTGGAGGTTTCCTTTGGGCTATGGTCTGATGCCCCACCACTCCAGCACAGTAGTAACAAACCCAAACCAGCAATTAAAGCTAAACTCTAACTATTAAAGGTGATTATGAATAAAGAGCCTGGATTAACTTGGCCACCTGCATGGCTGAAGTCCACATGGCTCATTTGAGGGGAGGCAGACCTTTTACGCCCCTTCCCTTCTTCACGGCATTTTAGCTCCTGAAAAAACAATGAGAAAGTTGATCCTGGAAATGTGAAACAGGATGGCTACAAAAGGAAAAAGTTGCACTTGTCAGTGAAGCTTTGCAAGCAAGGTGAAACAAACGCTAATAATTTTTGAAAACCTAGATGAAACACATTTTTCAAAGTGCAACTGTATTTTTCCGCAGTGCCTCTGAGTGCAGGATGTATTGTTTGACAGTTCTGATTTCAGCATCTAAGGCCCCCTGCAACCAACGACTCCATCAGCCTGGAAGAAGAGCATTAAAGGAATATCTACATTCAACCACCACCACAGATAAAAGGTGGACAGATGCCAAGTCACCTGTTTCCCCTGGAAGAATAAAATATTTTCCACTACCGACTCCCACCTAGCTTTCAGATCCTAAAATAAGTAGGGGAATTTCCTAGAGTTTCAAAACTCCTTCCATGACAATTTAGGGCAGCTCAGATATTTGAAGTTCTTCTTCAATGTGCTAATCTACCTATTGGTTCAAATTTAAATCTCTGCATTAATTTACTCATTAGATGCTAATGCCTTCCTCGGCACTTTTTCCCATCACAAAACTTGCGATGCAGCCTTCAAACTGTTCCTGTCAAAATATCTCATGGTGGAGAAGCATAAACCACTAAAAGCAAAAGTCTCACTGACGTCCTTACATCACCGCGGCATCCTCAACACTGCGGCACACGTAGGGAAGCATTTGACAGTGTGACACCCTTGCAAGGCAGAGCCAGTGAGTATGTGCTTCTGCTTCCTGAGACGAGCTGGTGCCTGACATCAGAATGAAAACCTGGTGGTTAGATGCCTCTGGGTTAAGCCTCTACCCAATTTCAAGATGAGGTTATTACCCCTTTGCCGAGGTAGGACGCCACTTGAAATCACAGGTAGTCTGTGCAATCACGGTGACCCACCAGGAGCAGCTGGCATAACATGAGCCTTGGAACATGGAATATTAAACCACCATGAGATTATGTGCGTGGTAGGAAGCTTTCACAGGTTAAAGCAAAGTCCTGTTATCCTTTAAAACCCATCACTTGAGTGGGATCTGGAGCCCACAAGACAATCTCTGTGGAAAAGCGCCTATCAGTTGTCATTAGTGTTGCTCACAGTTTAAAGGACACAGAAGTGACAGGCACTGAATAAAAGCATTTTTAAATACATATCTTCTGCTTTAGTCAAGATATATTGCAGAGATTATACATGATTGCTCCAGTTTTCCTTTAGAGAAGCATCACTATGAATCAGCATCCAAGAGCCCCCTTCATACCAAATGTTTAGTTGGCAAGAGTTAATAACTGAATGAAATCATTTCTATATTTAAAAAGGGAGCAGGATATAGATCTTCAGGCAGATAGTGGACAGGGTGACTCACTATGCTATTTCTCCTCCTTGCCTAACCCATCTCTCTTCCTTTTCTTGGTTCATATACTAGGTTACTCACAGTCCGTAGCTGGCTGAAAGGAAAAAAAGCCGTGGAAAATAAGAGGATTTGCTCCTGTTTATCTTCCTCCCTTGTAATAATGATTGCCTAAGTAAAAATCAAAGCTAAGGACTAAAAGGAGCTTGAATCCGAGTCTGTTTGGAGGGCAGGACCCAGCTGAATCTTGAAAATTCTCTGCTGGAAGACGATTGCTGATGTATACAAGAAACAGGAGGAGGATGACCTTGTACCTTCACGGTCTGCTTTCTCCCATGCCACAGGAAAAAGCAATTATAAATATAGTTTCAAGAAGTACAATGTATAGGTCGTAAAACTTGTTTTCTGAGTACAAGGCCTTTCACAGATGTCAGATCTCCTTTCCTGTTGAAATTACATCTGCCATTTTATTTGCACCAGAGTACGGTGCAGCAACCTGAAAACATAGACACTCTTTAACAGAACAAACACCTTAAAAGTTCTTCTTTTCTTTGTATTTCTCTCGATGTAAACTTCAGATAACTCTACCCAAACCATTTAAGAGGGCCCATTAAGACAAAGAATTTAATTTACTTCAGTCAAATTTCAATTAAGACCTGGCCAATGGAAGACCATATTACTCTTAACATAAATGAAACACCTTTTCCAACATTATTATAGACCACTGACTCCACAGTCACAACAATATGTCACTCCAAACCTATATTTTAGGATAAATCCTTTGTTGTCCTTTTCTCTTGGGGTTCCAAGCCTATGCCATACTGAAGACAATTTTAAGTTTCAAGGATAAAACTCCTCTAATTGATGTTCTTGCTCAGGTCCATTCAAAACCATGGAACAGCTAGCTTCATATACCAGTTGTGCTTTCTTGCCATAGCTCACCTCCACACTTCAGTTCAACAGATTTTCCTTAAATTCCAGCTCTCCTTCCAAAAGAGAGAAATTCATTTTTTTTATAGGATGGTAACTAATTTAGCTGTGCTGTCTGAAATTTGTATGAGCATTTTCATTCTCTCTGAAATCTCTGCCACAGTAAAAGCAAGTGCAGTCATGATTTACATGGTCATTGCCTGACCACATATTGGAAGAAAGGGTAAATGGATCATGAAGAACTATGTGTTAATTACTTCAGAAATCAATATGCTCCACTTGAATATCCCCGAGCAAAGACTGTCCTTTGCTATGTCAAACCACAGATATTTTGTGCTCACTTGCTTTTTCCCCAGCTCTGAATTCACTGCAGACTTACTCCTCTAATATTCCATTTGTGGTTCTGATCACAGTCTCCTGAAAGCTTACATGCAATAAACATTGGGGCAAATGGACCCACTGGCACTGGAATAGTTTGTGGATTAGTCTGACAAACCAACTGCTTTAGCTCCAGACATGGGAATTAGTTGGTTGGGGTTTTTTTTCAAATGGAGTTTTCTTAACTGCTGGAAATGGGAAGCCTCACCACTGTAACACAACTGTTACAGTGCTGGCCAGACAGTATTGCAGACAATAGCTATTGTGGGCTTTTTATTCCTCTTGCACAATTCTTCTCTGCCGCAAAGACACTTGCCATTTTAAGCTCAGGTGGAGCAAATGCTAAAATCTTGAAGCAGTCTGTGAAACAATATAACCCCTTGTATTTTCACCAGAAGAGTTTATTTTCACAGTACCTAATGTATGCCTGGTTTAAGACTCAGCCAGGCACTGAATTAAACCGACTTATTTCAGGTCACAACGGTATAATCAGCATCCTTACATTATTTCTTGCTCCTCCATGAAGTACAGACTGTGTTTCCTTCCAAAGTCTGTGATAAGTTCAAAATCATCTACCTTTCCAAGTGTATCTTCACAGAACAACTTGCTAGAGACAAACTCTTCCTGGAAATAATTTCAGAAAAGCTCAGTTAGTCTCTTTGGTCACAGATAGTACACCCTTCATCAGGCCCAAGCATTAGCTTTGGAGGACACGCTATAAGACACCTACTCAGGCATTGCTCCCTGTCTCCTGGACACCAGGCTTTTGGGTAACTTACATTTTGTTCTTCTTGTAATGGAATCATCACGGCAATCTCCTGGAAGAGATACACTTGCCCCTGGCCATTGTAGGACACGAACCTCATATGGTTTCCTGCGCCCACCAGCTGGCCAGGAGGAGATTGTGTCTCTGCATGAAGAAACCAAAAAGTACTGTGCTTCCTGCAGTGCACATGGGTCCCTGTCCTACCGTGCAGCGCCCACGGCTGTGCCCATCACTTCGTCACACTGGGCAGCTGACCGAGTGACGGCAACTTCAGGGGCTTTGTCAAACAGACACTTCGCTCACGCACTTGATCAAATCACAGACACTTCCTGGTCAGTACCGGGATGAGCAAAAACGAGGTCTCAGATCAAATGATTTTAATCTCCATGTACAGGAATAAAAACTATGTGATACGCTGTTAAGCACAGGAGAACATTTATCATGCCATAACTGTAAATGCCATGTTGGTTTTGTATCACTGTGTGCCTCATTATTGGAGCAAATGAGGCTCGGGTGACATCGGCTGCCACATTCCAGCTGCTTTTTGAAGCTTCTCCACCTGTTGTTTTGCACTTCTTGGACCCCAAGCAGTTACATTTAATTAATCCTTGTCATACCAGACGAAGATCATTGTTGAACAGCTTCTGTCACACGTAAGTGCGTCCTCAGGATTTACATAACTTTCCCTCAACAGCTCCTAGGGCTGGGGTGCAAGAAGCCTGCCCTCCCTGGGGTTCCTATGTGGCAACAAAAAATAAGTAAATAAATGAGGAAGAGAAGAAAAACCCAGCCTTCTTGGGGTCCAAAATAACACCAAAAATGCATCTTGAACGACTCCACGCTCTGCCCACAAGTGGAAGAGGAAAAGCCATGGTCTCTCTCCCCTCCTTACCCATAACCGTTGAACATTTGCTCCACTCTTCCTGGCTGTAGCTCTCAGGAAAGCTTTTTGTCCTTGGAACAGCACCAGTGCCCGCAGGCACCGACCCACAGAGTGTGACAGGTCGGCACCACAAGCCAGCCAGCACTTCAGGTCACCGCTCTGTGCTGCGGAGCGGGAAGACACCTCCCTGGAGCTGGCCTACAGAGGATGTACAGGGGCATCGCAGCGGGGATTTGCCTTTATGTCGATTCTACAGCAACGTTTCAAGGACTTGTTAGCCAAAATGGCTTGTCTTCAAAGATACGGGTCTTTGAAGGTGAGACATCACTTTTGGAGAACAGCTGTAAAAAAAATAAGCTTTACAACCTTCTCATGTTTCATCCATTTCATCCTACAGCTGATCCAGCTATCGTACATTTCTGTTTCTCCTCCAACTCTCTTGGCTATTGTTTTCCTACCATGTCTGTCATTGCAACTTTTGACAGATGCTGCTGTAATCTTCTTGCTGTAAAGTCCCATTAACTTCAACATTTACTTCAATAAATAACTTATTTCCCTTAACATGCTGAAAGGCCCGTCGTTTTTGGTCTCTTTCTTTTCTGCTTAAATCCGTCATTAGAATTTATTGCACAACATCTGGACATTCCCTCATCTCATTTCTTCCTTCATGGTTCTGTTTTACTTTTACTCCACACTGCAGCTTTTCTGTTCTTATTATTTATTCATTCGCTACATTGGTTAATTGTCTGTTCAGTTTTCCAACAAAACAACTGCCGTACATCGGGGTGTCAAACTCATTTTCACTGGCGGCCACATCAGCCTCGCAGTTGTCTTCAAAGGGCCGAATGTAATTTTAGGACATTTGGCCCTTTGAAGGCAACTGCGAGGCTGATGTGGCCCCCGATGAAAATGAGTTTGATGCCCTTGCCATAGATTCACAGAAATGTCAGCTGGAGGGGACTTTCGGTGGTCTCTAGTTCAGCCCCACAACTGAAGCAACACTATCACCAGGGCTATATATGGGGTCACCCAGGACTTTGTCCAGCCACACGGTGAAAACTTCTCCATAGGCTTTCGCCATTGTCTCGGGGCTAGAGGAGACAACGCTGCACATCCCTCCTAATCCCACCCCAAGGGCCATCTCCAGAGCTGCAGCAGCTTTCGGCTGAAGCCACGAGCGGGGCTGCTCTGAAGTTCACTGTGCACAGGAAGGGCAGCATCAGCTCTGCCCCAGGAAGGGACACGAGAGGCACCAGGTCCCCTGCCCACCTTGTCCCAGCACCTGAGGAGCTCTGCAGTGGCTCGTCCCAAGGGGCCACGTGGTCCAAGGCTCAACAGAAAAGCCTCCACAAAAAAGGGCTGAGAGTTTCCACAGCGCCTGGCTCTGCTGCCTCTGATCCAAACAAGCACCAGTTCATTCCGCGGTGCTCCCCCTCCATGGAAACGATTCTCGTCAGCAGGAACGGGGCTGCTACAAACAGGGTCATCACCACCAGTCGGGGAATTTTGTGGGCATTCAGCTGGCTATTTTGACTTTGACTGATCAAAGGTCTGCCAGGAGCCCAGGGAAAGGAAAAGCGAAGGTTGAAGAAGGTACACAACCAAGTGTCCTGGGGACCTGAGCATGCACCCCAAAAATCCTGCGCTCCTTAGAAGCTATGACAAGATAAAAGGACAAGCACAGAGGCAGACAAGCCAAAGTCTGCAGGGTGACAGGGATAAGGAAAGGCACTGGAAACCAAGAGTACTGCCTATTTTTTCATAGAGCGAGAAGAAGGAAAACAATTCTCCATATATATTAGTGGAAGGCACGGAAATGCTTATACATATTGCTACAGAGACTGGTGATCCCCAAAATACATCTACAAGGCCAACACAAATACCACGTGGGCCACTGGCCCAGCACCACCGTACAGCTACGAGAGCATTAATGTGAGGGGCCTGGAGAGAAACAGTGGAGCTCACCAGTGAAAGAATTATTAGGCAAGTTCAACAGCATTATACTGGGCATTGGTAGGTTTTTTGCAGAATGCTTTGTGAGCCATTTGCTTTGTTAGAGCAAGCAAGCTCCAATAGCAGGGTAACAACTGTATAAAATGTGTGAAAGCCAGCAAAATCGTGTCAATAAAAGTGAAGCAAATGACACATTGTGGAACAGCAAGCAACAAAATTATTTTACCTAAGAGAAAAATTAAGAAAGGCTCTGTGGGGATTGTATGCGTGACCCCAGAAATAACTGGAAACAAACAATGAAACAAGTTCATTCCTGACACCATTCCAAAGGAGCCAGTGAAGAAAAAACGCACTGGGGAAAAATTTGGCCCTGCTGAAGTATTAACATCAACAGTGCAAATATTTTGATCAATAGCTAAGAGAAACACGTTGAAAAGGGAGGCGCGAATTAATTCTAGAAGGTGGAATGTCTCCTTTAGTAAAGGAGATGCACATCGCTAACCTTAAGAAACCAAACTTTGTATGAATTCCCAAAACGGGATACATTTGAGCCTTCCTGTTTTGACCACTATCATGTCATTGAAAATATATTAGCTTAATGTGAATCACCCAATTTACAATCATGTAAATAATAGGTGTTCAGATAAAAAACATAAAGAATCAAGCTCTCTATCTGTGAACCATACACTGGGGAAGGCTGGAAGAAGTCAGCTTCTAATCTGAAAAGCTGAGACAGGTTGATTAACTTCCCTTTATGAAAAAGACAACCCAGGTCAGATAAACGTTATAGAAAAAACTGCCTGCTGAGATGTGATCCAAATGAAAGTTGCTGTTCATATATCTCTTTCTGTTTCTGGCCTAAAACTCAGAGGTTCTCAAGCAGGTTTCATAAAAGTGAGTTGTGCTGGGAAAACAAGAAGGAAAAGGCTGTTTGGAAGCTTCCAAAAATGGACAAATCGATTAGGAGTTTTGCCTGGTGGTGATCCAGAAATGAATTATTTCAGTGGTCCTTTATGAAGTTCATAAAGGTCTTACACAACTGTGAGTACAGTTACTATTATGAGTAGTAGGATCTACAAATAAACCTAAAGGAAACTGGCCACTTGAATGCCATGGCATTAATCCGGGTTCGGGCCGGAATGCCTTTTGCCCTTTGGGATCCCCAGCCATTTCTACCAGGTAAAAACAGAAACACTTCCTACATCCACAGCTAAGCCCATATGATTGCCACCAACCCTTGTCCTCTGCTGAGTCTTAAAACATCACTGGAAGAGGAAGATTTTTACCCTGTCTTGGTGTGAGTAACAAAGCACAGCAGATTGCTAAATGCAAAATAATAAGATGTGATTTGCCTTGAAGTGCAGAAAACTTCATTTAACTTATGAGTTGCTTTCAAAGGGTTGGATTTCAGAGGCTGGGGAAATTGATGCCAGGAGGTCCAGAGCAGAGCTTCTGCTCGTGTTTCCTCCTGTACGACTCTTGTTTGCACACACCAAAACTGCTCTGCGACCCAAACCAACACAGCAGCACAAGGGGGATTCGCTTCCCCACCGCACCATGGCTCTGAAACAACTCACCACTGTCAACTCAGCTAATGAATGGCTCCTGCTTCGGGCTGCGGTGAAGTACACTGCCCAGGGTTGAGCACCGGCAGCAAACAAGGGTATTGTGCCACTGCAAATCAAAGCTGGAGAAGTGGACCTTTATCATCCACATCATTCAACTGACAGCTGGCTTTGTCTGGACTGCTTGGAGACAATTCCTGGGCATTTTTCAGGAGACGGTTCACTCCAAAGTCTGCTTCCCCTAAAAGCAAGAGAGATGAGGTGATACCAGCAGTCACCTTCTGCCTTACGTTGTGCCCCAAAACACCCCCAGCAAACCTGGAGGCTCCAGAGACTCCCAGAGTCCCTCACGTTGATGGACATGTTGAGAGAGTTGGGGTTGTTCAGTCTGGAGAAGAGAAAGCTCTGGGGAGACCTTATTGCAGCCCTTCAGTACTTAAAAGGGGCCTATAAGAAAGATGGGGACAGACTTCTTAGCAGCGCCTGTTGCAACAGGACAAAGGGTGATGGTTTTAAAATAAAGGAGGGGAGATTCAGGCTAAGCATGAAGAAAAAAAATTTTTACAATGAGGATTGAGAGAGGTTCTCCTTCCCCTCTGCTCTGCCCTGGTGAGNTGACAACCAATGATAGGACAAGGGGCAATGGGTACAAACTGGAACACAGGAGGTTCCACTTAAATTTGAGAAGAAACTTCTTCTCAGCGAGGATGACAGAGCCTGGAACAGGCTGCCCAGGGAGGTTGTGGAGTCTCCTTCTCTGGAGACATTCAAAACCCGCCTGGACACCTTCCTGTGTAACCTCATCTGGGTGTTCCTGCTCCAGCAGGGGGATTGGACTGGATGATCTTTTGAGGTCCCTTCCAATCCCTGACATTCTGTGATTCTGTGATGGTGAAATATTGGAATAGGTTGCCCAGAGAGGTGGTGGATGTCCCATGCCTGGAGACATTCCAGGCCAGGCTGGACGGAGCTCTGAGCAACCTGATCTGGTTGAAGATGTCCCTGCTCATTGCAGGGGGTTGGACCAGATGAGCTCTGAAGGTCCCTTCCAACACAAACTGTTCTATGATTCTATGTTACTTCCTCATCCCATTTGCCGCCCTAAGCACATCATTCGGGGCAGGGGGTGGGGCTGTGACACACTATTTCAGACTATTTGACCTGAAGCTCCCATAGACAGAATGGTAATTATGTCCCAGAGTCACATGGGCAGATATTAACCTTGGAGATGTCACAATCACCACCTGGCATTTTCCAGAATTTCATAGTAATTCCACTTTATAGGAGCTTCGTGTGTTCTTGAAATTTGTTTTCACTCTGGTTAAAAATAATCGCTAAACAGAAAAGCCCAGCATTTTGAAATCTCTGTCAGAGATTAAATCCTAGTCCTGGAGTCATCTGTGTGATTTGCTGCTTCAGAGCCCGGGGCTCTGGGGTCGGGTGCCCAGAGTCGCTTTCTGTGATGGACCATTTCTTAGAACATTTTTATTTTAATTAACTCCCCTTCCTGATGTGAATGAAAAACAAAAGTCGTGTCAGAAGCTCCTGGACCGGTGACGAAAGAAATGGCAAATCTCAAACCACCTGTTTCTCTTCAAACAGTCGGTATCGCCACTGAAAAACAAATTAAAAAAACCCACCCTATTGGTAAGTTTACCTCGTTGCAGTATGAGGGGTGTGCCCCAATGTGCATATAACCCTCAAACAGGGGTTACAATGCAGAACAGTTAAAGCCATGTGCCTCTGCCACTGCAGTTAGAAATACTTGTTCCTTGTGTCATTACCAAGAGCTAAAACTGGGGAGAAAGATCCAGTCCACTTCAAAAAATCTGCTTCAGCGAGTTCTTATCACTAGTTTTCTTTAGAATTCTTTCCACCACTTCACTGCCATTTCCATTATTTTTCACGAAGTACATTATTTTCAAAATGTCCATTCCTCAAAACCACACAAAGCACCTTCTCTTTCAGGGCATCACAAATTCCTCCCCAAAGACAAGCAGCTAAATGTCCCAATTCTGCCAAAAGCGAGGAACGGGCCAAGGAAAACATGGCAGAGAGGCCAATGAGGAGAAATTTGCCCCGAGTGCCTTCAGGAAACCCGAAGCAGGGGGACGCAGCGTGCCCAAATGACGAGGTGGACACGCGGCAGGGGCACAGGTGGTGCTGGAAGCCAGGCCAAAGCACAGTCCTGTTTAATTTCAATGAGGAACGAAGGTGTCTCTCCTTGACGAGATCCTTAGCACTTTAGTCTCCTTTCCCAGTGATAAAGGACAGCTGTAAACCTGTAGAAGTTAGGCACAGCTTAAAAAAGCCCGAGATGACGGAGGATATATCAGCACAAAGGTCATTTTAGACGGAAAAATATTATTCTCGATCTAGCTGCAAAGTTTTCCACTCAAGAAGCACAGCATAAAGCCTCCCACCCAACCTTTCTCTATTAAAAATTGGATTTGGAGTCTTTTGTCTGCATGCCAAGCAAAACAAACTCCAGGAGATGATTTTTTTCATAAATCTTGATAGCATCACTCTGAAGAAAAGTAACTTGGGAATTTCAGGGCTTATCAAA
This sequence comes from Pampusana beccarii, assembly GCA_013399365.1. Taxonomy (NCBI): domain Eukaryota; kingdom Metazoa; phylum Chordata; class Aves; order Columbiformes; family Columbidae; genus Pampusana; species Pampusana beccarii. Next base: position 618,125 of record VWYH01004268.1, on the reverse strand, counting down.
AACAACTGTGTCCAGAGCTCAGGCCTGGGGAGAGACACGAAAGCCAAACCCAGCTCCGCAAACAGAGGTGGTGAGAGATTCCTGGTCATTAATCATTCACAACAAAGCATCGTATTTTAAGTGAGAGGCAATTGCAGCCCCAATCTCGGGTTTACCTCACCTCTTAAACTGCAGATTGCACAGATCAATCTTACAAGGCATCCAGAGGGTAAAGTGTCTGATTTCAGTTTTACACGTGCTTTCTACAGGGCTGACCAGGTAAGTCAAAAGTGGCCAATTTCTACAGTAAATTTAATATTGTTTTTGTACAGCAAGTGTGTATTTCTAGTGAGTTTATTGATAGAGCTGTAGCAATAACAGATTTCTTAGTTTATGAAAGATGTGACAAAACAGCATTTCAGCTCCAACTAGAAAAACATCTAGCTGTGTTTTAAAAGGCATTGAAGAAGTTTAAGTGAACCATATTCCAGAACAAACAAAAAACTTTTCATTCCAGCTATTTAAAAATACTTTTATCTAAGTCACATTGAAGAATATTGCAAAACAAGACACTTCCAACTAAAAAAAATCCAAATATTTTATTTTGAAATTCTAAGAGGACTTTTCTCCTTGAGTCTTTACAAAAGCCTTTTTCTAAGCAAAACACACAACAACCTTAGAAAATGCAACATCTGAGCATTACTGAATCTGCTCTCTTTACCCTCTCCTCTCCAAGAAACTTTCAGAAGGCTTTGACTCCCATGACATCCAAGCGCCTCACTACACGCAATGCTCAGCATCCCTCTCTTTTACAGCAAGAGGAAATTAAAAAGGAGGCCCAGTTACGAGGAAGTAATTTGTCCAAGATCAGCCAGCAAAAGCAAAACAGACTATAGCACCCAGCCTGTCCCATGTTAAGAAGTATTAGTCTTTTCCTTACAGTATGAAAGAACTTCATGAAAGCATTTTCCTTTTCTTCTTTTTTATTTGACAGGCTTCATGTCAAATGTGCCAGTGGAGATCAGGTAGATGGCCTGAGGATCTAGATACTGGACATCTTTGAGCCTAAGGATTTCCAGATTATTCTATAACCAAACCAAGTCTAGAAAACAAAGGGAAGTTGAGATCTGGGCACCCAAATTTACTATCACATTTTCTAGAACTCTCACAGGGGCATGTAGAGCAGGCTTCAAACCCTTGACAAACACCACAATGAAGATGTGCTGGGTTGGAGGTGTTTTGTAGCACCTTAACCATGTCTATGGGCTTCAAGCCCCAAGCAGCTTGAAAACATGGCCACTAGGATCTTACTGCAATTCCCCGTCCCATTTGAGTGAAGCCTGGGACTATGGGAATGAGGGCAGAAATAATAACACAGTGCCAAAGATTTTTATTATTGCTTTCATCTCACCACTTACAAGTATTTCGACGTAGTTATTAAAAAAATGAGCAGGAAAATAAGGGAACTGAAACCACGACGAGTCTGGTGTTTAGGTACTTCTGAAGGTCTGCGGCATAGTGCACATGGGATTGGCTCAGTTCCCCCTTTGTTCAGGGACTTTTAGGAGAAGTGTCATGGGGTGAGCCTAGATTTACAGGCAGGCCTTCACGACAAGGCTCCCAAGCACAGCAAGCAGCCCCTCGCCCCGCACAACACCACGTTGGCTCCGGGAGAGCAGGGATGGTGGAAAGCGTTGGTCATCGAGAGGGGCTGGGAGCTGGACATCCCAGCTGAATTTGCTAGAACAGTCATGGAACCACAAGAAGCCACGGTGCAAACAGCTCATTTTTTTTTAAATCTGAGCCCATTTTCAGACTGCTTAAAAAAAAAATATTCCCTGCTCATTTCATTACAAACCAGCCAAGTTTACTCCGAAATGACTCACTCCGTCACCGAGGGGGAAGGTACAATCTGCCACATGTGTCAGAGAAAGCCTATGAGGTAATTTCATTCTCTCACCATATGAAATCTATTATTTCCTCATAAAATGAAAAAGCAAGGATGTAGGTGGCAATCCCCAGATGGACACAAAAATGAAAAAGCTCTGGTGGATTGCTAATCACATTTAGGAAAAAACAAATGCATTTCAATCATGGTGAATATTTCTTTGTAGGGAAATAGGTTTTGTTCATCTTCAGCATCTACATAACATTTGGCAACAACAGCATAAGCCAGAACCCATCTGCAAGCGTATCTCATTATTGATGCTGACATTTCATGATGAGTTGAGTTACCCAGGAAATTCAGGTGCCACGAAGGGTGAGCAGGCACATATAGCATGTCTTTTGCTTCCTATGTAGTTCCATCACTCTTTGGTACACTTCCAGATCACAGGAAATAAGATCTTGCTCACCAAGTTTTCTGGACCCTCAGCATTTGCATTAAGCACTCACAGATGTTCCCTTTGCTCTCTGCACCTTTATGCACGATGGATCCTCTCACTGCAGGCTCTCTGCTGAGGTACAGTTGTCTTCTCACTTTGAAAGGAATTTCAGAAACTGTTTCAGTTCATCTGCGGAATTTTCCATCTGAGTGTTGTTATTTATTTGCATTGTCACCACCCACCAGAGGCCAGTCATTAGCAAGGGCCCTACCATAAAAGCACTGATGAAACTTACGTAGTCCCCACTACACATTCCCCGGAGGACTGTGAGGAAGCAAAAGCCAGCTTTTTTTTTATTATTATTTTTAAATACCTCAGGTTAAAAAGAGGGATGGAAAAGGAAGTCTAAAGGGAGAGGAACCAGAACTGAGGACTTGTCTGGTGAATCATCAGAGTCAACACGGTAGCTTCCCTGCCAGTTAAAGTGCCACTGAGGGGGACAGCTGAGGACCCGTGCAGCTGAGCTCCCAAACCTGTGAATTCTTCAAGCAGCATTTCACAACATCCACTTTAGGAGCATGTCTTTCCCAAGAGATACTTTGATATCCTAATTTCAGTCTTCAGAAACACACACAGTTGGAGAAACAAGCAACGCGAATGTTCTACCTGCACTGAGACCTACGTGGAGTGGGAGGTGGTATACCCAGTAAGGACTCGGTGGGCAGGGCGCGACCTTGTCTCCCTTTCCTGTTGAGGTGGGACACTCACACTGCGAACAAGCTGACATTTGCACTCAAGCATTAAAGGGTTATTTGGCCTTTAGAGGGCTGCTGGCGTTCTGAAGGACCCCAAAAACTCCCAGGGCACAGCTCTGAGCAGCCCCCTGGTAAAACAGAAGAAATAAATACCACTATTTCACCAGCTTGCACCAGATGAGGGTTACACAGATCACAGGGTTGGGTGGCTTACCATAAGACCCGTATGTTGAGAAATATTGAGTCATTCTGGAATTTGTGTGTCGCTGCACAGAAACTCTACAGAGAAACAAGCTCGTGGCTTGAGTACAAACACCAGCGTGCTCCAGCCTGCATGAGAGAGCAAGACCTGGGAGAGGAGCCCCGTCCTCAGCAGCAGGCCTCAGTTTCACAGCAACAGGAATTAACTCATTTATCTGCTCCCCACCGCAGCACTGACTGAGCTGAGAGAGTTGGTAAAGCAAAGGCCTTGTACCCAATTTGTGGCGCGGGCTGGGCTTTGCTGTTCTCCTGGGTTAAAGAGCCCCATCGGGGAGAGACAAGCAGGACCCAAGTTGGCCAGAGCCTCCCCACAACAGGAACCCAGCACAACCACCAGAAAGCCCACCTTACCGCCCACTGCCGGCCCAGGACAGAGCTGTGCCACAACTCCTTCACTGCCCCAAACCCAAATCTGATTCTGTGCTCAACAACAACAAAAAAAAGCAGCAGAGAAGAACATAAGAAGCCAACACTACCAGCTAAAACTCATCTGTTCCCTCTCAGACCAGCAGCACACTCCTCCAGCTACCGGCCTTAGTACGACCTGTCTGCAAAACCTGCCGTGCCAGCAACCAGAGCCTGCTCCACCAGCCAGGACCTGGCACGGCATCTCGGTGCCAGGGACACAGAAAAGGTTGCCCTTCGGCTCTCCTCAGTAACAACAGCAGTGACATCCACGCAGCTGTGGGAAACAGGGGAGCAATACAACTCCCGGGCTGGTTTTGATACACATTCCTCTTCTCTCTGCCAGCAGGATTTGAATTTTGGCTTCAGACCTGTGCCTTCAGGTGCTCCAGAGAATGAAAGCACACCAAGTGCCATCAGGGAACAGGAATGGCCAGAGGATGGTCAGCATGGAACGTGCGCTCAGTCACTGTAGCAGCAGAGCCCCAACACTGGAACAGGCTCCTCAGCGAGGCTGTCATGACCCCAAGCCCGTCAGTATTCAAAAAGACAACACATGGTGTGAATTTTGGGGTTGTCCTATGCAGGGACAGGAGTTGGACTCGGTGATCCTTGAGGGTCCCTTCCAATTCAGGACATTTTATGATTCATTCTAAGCTGTACTACATATATAAGTGGGGATTTGGGGAGGAAGGTAATGAGCCAGATGTTATAAAACATTTTGCAGTGGCAGTAAAAGAGATGTCACCTCTGCAGTGTTGTGGGGTTTCTTTTAGGCGTCTGTTCCAAACAGGAAAGTGTTCCTAGAGGAAATATTTTTCAGAAGAGATTAAAAAGACTTTGACAACCCAACCTATTTTCTTCCAGCTCTTGGATACTTGCTAGTTTACTAACATTTTCCTCACCCCTGAGAATTCACACGGCCAAGTCAGAAAGCCAATGCAAATACTCCATCTGACTCTTCCAACTGAAAAATGTAACTAAAAAGAGGAACTTTTTTGGGGGGTAAACTGAGCTCATCTGCAGTGGTGGCTTTTATTCAAGATGAGCCTAAGCCAAGTTTCCTTGCTCTCTTCTCTCAGGACCGTGCTCTCACGGGAGCCAGAGACTCTACACAGAGGCCCAGCGTTTCTGCAGATGGTCCATTTAGGAGGTGAAACCCCTGGCAGGTACAGCTCCCCCTTGCCTGAGGTAGTGGTCAGATGGAAACCTTACGGGCCCAGTTGCCCTTGTACTTATGTCTGTTCCCTGTGGACTGACGTCAAAGATGCTACGCGTTCGTGTTGGCGTAAATAGCGAGAGAGAGGTGGATCAATCGCTGTTCAGCCAAACACAGGTCACTTCCATCCCCTGGCCAAAAGTAATCTCAGGATAGCACGCGATTTGGTACATTGATTTTAATATATTGGCATTTCTTCCCTCTTACTGTGTGAACATTTTGTTTACAATTTCAGAAAGCCACTTTGGAAAATGCTCTTATAAATCAGGATAAATAAAAGCTTGTTCTGTTTGCCTCCAGTGTCCAACATCGCTATTGTGGGAGGTAGGGCAATTGGGGATACAAAGAAACCACACACACACACACAAAACAAAACACAAACACCAAAACCAAGCTTTCTTTGCTAAGTCTTTAGTGCTTCAGGTAGGTCTGGACTGTAAATCTATTGAGAATTTCAACAGTTACTCAACAGGAGTCTAATTTAGTGGAGGCTTTTGACTCTTTTTACCAACTAATTACAGTAGCCATCAGTATTCCTTTAAAGCGGTTGTGGATCGCACACTACATCTCTCAGCAGGAGGCAAGCCTCGTTCATTTTCTCTCTTTGTGTGTTACTTTAAACCAAAGAGCAAAGGGATAATGTAGATCAAATGTGTATTCTGGACCAGTTTGGCTCTCTTGCAAAGGGCTAAGTGTGGAGCTTCTCTTCAATCAGCAGAAGAGGCAAAGCTGAAAGCGCTCTGCAAATCGCCTGTAGCATTTAAGGAGGCAGCAGAGGACACGGCTGCACTTTCCAAAGCAAAATGAGTCACCTGTTGTCTGCAGGAACTCGTGCCAAGAATGGTCAGATCTGAGCTCGAGGGAGAGCTTTCCAGAGGACTCCAGCCAACAGCTGTTTCCCTTCAGCTGGACTGCGCTGAGAATCTAGCCTCAAGTTAAAGCATTGAAAGAAAAAAATGGTACTAGATGCCAAAAGAAGTGTGAAGGCCAAATTTCCCAATAAAATGGAAACATGGGCTGTTGGAATCGTCTGCCCTACATTTTTGCTCACGGACTATTGCTGGCTTAGTGTGGTGACCCTGCCACAGCGTTGGGGTTGGAGCCCTGCAGAGGTGCTGCTGCTTCCTGAACAGATCAGAGGACCAGTCTCCTTCATACACATGTTCAACCTGATCCAGAAGTTCAAGCAGATAAGATGATTGTTCAAGCAGTGCTAAAGCCCAGGGACGGTCTGGGGAAGGCAATTTCCACAGTGGCAAGCGAGGAGTCAAAAGCGAAGATGAGGCTGAGCGTAAGCTGGATCAGCATCCTGCTCCATCGCAGACTACCTCTTCGCATGTTGCTTCTTGCTGATCTCCTGAAGGTATTGTGGATGCCTGACCAGCCCACCCAATTTTCACAGATCTGGAGATTGGTCTGATTAGTCACCCTTCTGTGAAATGGGGCTAATGCTTTTCTCCTCCGTTACTGTGAGAATATGTGGGGAGCACAGACCTCCTCCCTCTTCAGGCCTGTGCCTCAGCTCAGCCGTGAAATGTCTTCCCTGCACAGCCCTGCGGCGATTTTATCACTCATGTCAAAACACCGACCAGAGCCCACGTTGTGTTCTGTAAATGGCAAGTCACTGCAGAGGAACAACACTTGAAACCATTTTCCCCACCACTTCATAAACATGAGCTAGTTTTAAGAAGGATCTTAAAGGGAGAAAAAAAAAAGATCTTTTCCACTGCAATAATCTCTGGGAGCCTTCAGATGACCAGTGCAGAATGCAAGAGCAATTCTGCCCGCCCAGCAGCTGTAACACTTGGCCAGATTCTGCAGAGATGACAGCAAACGAATGCCCAGCACGGCAGCCTGCTCCTACCCCTGCCCCTTCTCTTTCCAGGGGCGCACACAACTCCCACAGCGACCGTGTTTTTCATATCTCCACCTCTCTGCAAGGGAGCCAGGGCGGCTTACATCTCATTTCAAGAAGTGTGCCTTCCAGAGACGGGCAATTCCCAGCATGGACAGACAGCAGAAAGTGACTATAAAATGTTCGTGTCTGTGTTAAGACTGAAAGAAATTTGCCAAGCCTCAATTCTTAAAAACAAAACAAAACAAAAACAAATAAACAAACAAAACCAAAACAAAACAAAACCACACACAAAAAAAACCCAATCAACCACAAAAAAATCCCACAACAACAAAAACCCAACTCCCCCCAAAAAAACCAAAAAACACTGAATCAAGAGAAAGTAATCTTTTTAATAGACTTCAAAACCAGGCAGGATTGCTGATTAAGTCTGACTGCCAGTAAAACCCAGGTCAATGATTTCATCCTGTGAAGGCAGTGTCCTCCCCATGCACACAACCCGAGCCTCCCAATTAGTACTGGTTAGAGCTTTCTTGCGCAGTATCAGGGAACGCTATTTCATTGGAAGTGAAATGTGTCAGCTCCTATTACCGTTTATTTCATTTTGAAAATAAGTATCAGACTACAGATTTCCAGGACAGGCCAAACGTAACATTTCGCTTTTGTAATGGCTTTTTGTATAATTTCTTGGGGGAATGGGTATCCAAACACATCCAAAAGGAAATGTTTTGATGAATATTCAGCTTTCACATGAAAATTAAACAATTATGTTACTCTTTGGACAAAATGGAAAACCTCATTCCCACAGTGCTACCAACAAACCAAATACAAGATCATATACAGACATGAAGGGGAAGGCAAACAGGATTAATAGATACATGGCAATATTAATGTGATGCTGCTCACTTTTATGCAGTAACACAATGCAGTAAGGATGAAACCTCGTTGTGAGTCCCTCAAAATCTCTTAGAAAGAAACCCTTTGGCTAAAACATGTCTGTGATGTTCAGCCAGAAAAATATTTTCTTCCCTGTATTCATACTGGTGAGAGGATGGCAAGAAATGTCATGCTCAAGAAACAAAAAGGACTGTTTAATCATGGAAAATTCTAATGAATTTTCACACTCTATGTCGCAAAGCCTTGCTTACAAACATCAAATGATCTAATTATTGAAACCTTCTTTAACTCAGGCCTCTTCGAGGGTCTCCCACAGTGCTGAGGCTCTTCCTTCTAAAGAAATTTCAGATTATAACACAGCCACATAAATGAACCTACATGTGCTACCCTTGCTTTTGGCTGCCTGGGATATGGAAGCTTCACAGTGCAGTGCATTTTCCAGGTATTTGTCTTATCTTATAGCTACCGACATTTTTCTCCTGCTTCCATTTTCTCATTTTCCCCCCTCATAGTTTATATCGCTACAATTTTCCCTATGGGAACTCCAAAGAATTTGAATTTAAAGAGAGGAGATTTTATTTTTTTGGCAAATTACTATGTATGACTATAAATTTTTTTTAAAATATTAAAACCAAAAGAAGCTTAGACATTAGGACTGGATAGGAAGGGGGAAAAAAAAAAAAAAAAGCAAGATTTTGACTTAGGTTCCAATTCTGAAACCAGACTGTGCATTAGGTGGTGATTTTCTGCTGTGTATCCATTCAAAGCTCTCCTTTCCTTGCTTACAGCCCTCGTGAGTCCGTCCCTGCAAGCACTGCACGCTGCTTTCCTTCCCAAACACAGACACTTTCTGGGATGCTGAGCTAATGCGAGAGGAGGTCCTGGTGCTCAGCAGCAGCCACACCACAGCGGGGAAAGCGTTGCTGCTGTCCCAAGGACAAAGCACACGCCAGACTGAAGGGACTCCTGCACTACTGAGGGTTCTTCACTTCAAAACACCCGTTCTCTCGGGACGAAGCCAAATTTCCATCACTACATTATCCTTCAATATTTACTTATTTTGGTTGCTTGCTGCCATATCAGGAGACGCTGCAATTTTAGCAACCGGCAGCGTGTTGCTTGGATGGGAGAAGCAACTCGTAGGGCGTACAGCGTTCTGCTGCAACGGCATGTCAGTGCTGACACCCACAACGCAAGCGGGAGGAGAACCAGTGCTGTGGACACCGCCTATGCACTACATACATTGCCTGGGGGCAAGCGTGCACCACCCTATGGAGCTAGCAGTGGCCTGGATGCTTTTTAGACATCCAAAAAGTCTCAGAATGGAAGAGATTACAGTCTGTAGACAATAAATAAAACCCCAAAGCTGCTTCGTCTGAAAGAGTAATTATTTGTCTGACTTGAGAACTTCTGCTGTTACTCATTCCTAGAGTAATCTGAGCACATTTCAGCTTAAATTGGTGGGAATAGAAAACTCTCTGGTGGTGGCACTTTTTGAAACTCCCTACTTAATAGCTGAACAAATATGTTTGTCGCATCTATAAAGATTTTTTATTTCATCTGAGAGCAGGCCACTATCCATTGCTAATGTTCACAAGGACATTAAGGTCCAGTTCAAACTCTGTGCTTGTATTAAGCTGAAGTAGCAACAATATAACATCAATTAATTTGTCAGTACAGGGAATGAGCCACAGAGGGCCTACAAATGCACAATGCACCGGTTTTAAATACTCATTTCTGTTGTAACCTTTGCAGCTGCCAGATATGCACCGAGTTCACCTTGATGTTGCAAGCAAATAAAGCAGAAACTCCTTACAGATAATTATGGCAGCGATAGGAAAGTCAAACAATGAACCACCTGAGAAAAAAGCAGTATTGTAGCCTCTGAACTCAGCACTGAATGACGAAAACCACCCCGGGTTACCTGTATCTAGTCAGGAAAATTTAAGGAAGGAGAGAACTCTAAGAAGGGGGCAGGCTGATACCTTCTACTAGAATGGGAACCCCTGCATTTTTGGGGGAACCTCCCTGACATTTAAGCCACCTACTTCTTTATTTCCACTCCAGCTACAAGGAGATCTCTAAGCATCCTTGATACAAAGAGCTTAGGAATTTAGCAACATACAACCTACTGCACTAAATACAGCTCTTACCAGCAGCAGGATCAAAGCACTTGTCCCACACTCCATCTTCATTAAGCACGTCCACCCAGGGGAGAAGCACAGAAGACTTCAGCAGACATAAGTAGCAACCTGAAAATGTCAAACACTTACCATGAGGAGACACGACCTCCTGTTTTAGTGAGTCCTCATGTGCCTTGGACAGGAGCGCTTTGCCATGGGGGTCCTTGGAATCTCAGAGTGGAAAGGGAAGGTTTTCCCTTCTGCTCAAACAGCCCCACAACTTGCTTAGCTATGGAAACACCTCCCACCCAAAAAAACTGGTCCAGGCAGTGCAAAATGGGTCACTTCGTTCACTGAATGTTTTCTGCTTTCCTGGGCACTTGCCACCCTGGCAAACACAATGAGAGACAGGAAACTCTTCAGACTTGTGGGAATGACACCTCAGAAGGTTTTTTTGGGGACTTATTTCAAAATACAGGGCCTAGTTTTGCTCTCAGTTACATCTGTGTGACTCATTTGACATTTCTTCTACAGTCACCTCCAGAACATTGAGACAGGTAACAAGCTCATGAACTGCCAGTCTCTGCCTTGTCATGATGAAGAAGTAAACAAATAGAATATTTAGACAGTCTACCACATTGATCTTGAGACTAAATCTGTATTGCACACAGGCTTTGAGAAGCAAGGGGAGACTTCATAGAAACACAGACTCATAGAAGAGACCCTCAGGATCACTGAGTCCAACCACAACCCAACCTAGCTCTAGTATTAAACCATGTCCCTAAGAACCTCATCTAAGCACCCTTTAAACACCTCCAGGGATGGTGACTCCACCAGTTCCCTGGGCAGCCTGTTCCAATGCCTGACAACCCTTTCCATGAAGAATTTTTTCCTAATCTCCAATTTGAACCTCCCTTGGCACAACTTGAGGCCATTTCCTGCTGTCCTATCACTTGCTGCTTGGGAGAAGAGCCCAACACCCTCCATGCTACAACCTCTTTTCAGTAGTTGCAGGCAGCATTTCCTCAGGTTCTTTGGTGAAAAACCCTTCATATATTCTCTTGTGTTGGGCTTTGTAGGCTGATTTTCTACCAGGCGGCCACACTGTACTCCAGAGAGGTTGCATTCATGTAAAGACAAATGGATAAACTAGATAAAATCATTTGCAACCTTTCCATATGGGAGGTGCAAGCTGGTGTGCAAATGTCAGGGAGCAGAACGAGCAGGGCTGCTCCATGAGGGAAGAGAAGCCAAGAGGGACCTCACAGACAGGGCCCAGCATCCCACAGCGCCAAGGACAGACCTGGAGATGGCAGCCAGGTCCAGTCAAGAGTCCAGACCACAAGGCAACAATCACAGTGATGAGGCAGGCCTAAGGTGAACTCGGGCAGTCAAGCCACAAGTCAAGGTTAAGGATCAGGTCCAGTGACAGTGAGGGAGATCCACAGCAACAAGGCAGAGCTTAGGTCAAGCCAGGAAGTCAGTCTGCAATCAGGTCTAGAGCAAAGTACTTTATGACTGTGGTTGTAGGTCAGCACCCCATGAACACAGCTCTGGCACAGAAAGACTCAATCACAGAATCATTTCAGTTGGAAGAGACCCTCAAGATCATAGAGTTCAACCATAACCTAACTCTAGCACTAAACCATGTCCCTAAAAACCTCATCTAAACGCCTTTTAAACACCTCCAGGGATGGTGACTCCACCACTGCCCTGGGCAGCCTGTTCCAGTGCTTCACAACCGTTTCTGTTAAGAAATTTTTCCTAATATCCAATCAGAACCTTCCCTGGTGCAACTTGAGGCCATTTCATCTTGTCCCATCACTTGCCACTTGGGAGAAGAGCCCAACCCCTCCACACTACACCCTCCTTTCAGGCAGTTGCAGACAGCGATCAGGTCTCCCCTCAGCCTCCTTTTCTCCAGGCTGAACAGCCCCAGTTCCCTCAGCCGCTCCTCATCAGACTTGTGCTCCAGACCCCTCACCAGCTTCATCACCCTCCTCTGCACTCCCTCCAGTATTTCAATGTCCTTCTTATGATGAGGGGCCCAAAACTGAACACAGGATTCAAGGTGCGGCCTCACCAAGGCTGAGTACAGTGGCACAATCACTTCTCTAGTCCTGCTGGCCTTGTTGAACCTCATACAATTGGCCTCAGCCCAATGATCCAGCCGGTCCAGATCCCTCAGTATGGCCTTCCTACCCTCCAGGAGATCAACACTCCCACCCAATTTGGTGTCATCCACAAACTTACTGAGGGTGCACTCAATCCCCTCATCCAGATCATTGATAAGAGATTAAACAGAACTGGCCCAAATACTGAGCCCTGGGGAAAACCACTCATGATCAGCGGCCAACTGGGTTTGGCTCCATTCACCACAACTCTTTGGGCCTGGCCGTCCAGCCAGTTCTTGATCCATCGCAGAGTGCAACCATCCAGGCCATGGGCTGCCAGCTTCTCCAGGAGAATGCTGTAGATTACAGTGTCAAAGGCTTTACTGAAGTCTAAGTACACAACATCCACAGCCTTTCCCTCACCTACTAGCTGGGTCACCTTGTCACAGGAGATCAGGTTGGTCAAAGAGGACCTGCCTTTCATAAACACATGTTGACTGGGCCTGATCATATGGTTCTCTTGTATGTGCTGTGTGATGTTACTCAAGATCATCTGCTCTGTGACCTTGCCCAGCACCGAAGTTAGACTGACAGGTCTGTAGTTCCATGCATCCTTCTTCCGGCCCTTCTTGTAGATGGACTTCACATTTTCCTGTCAACTGGGACCTCCCCAGTTAGCCGAGATTGCTGACTGACAATGGAAAGTGGCTCAGTGATCACCTCTGCCACCCCCTTAGCACCCTTGGGTGTATCACATCTGGCCAAGGACTGAGCTTAAATAGAGCCCTGGAACCCATGGGTGTGGTTGAAGGCGCCAAGTGAGGTTGTTCAGGGCCATTAAGGCCCATTAGTGCTTTCAGGAACCTGACAGCAAAAAATACAGATTTTTTTGTGCATTTATTTTTTGTTTCATGTTTGTGAAATTACTTAGGGCATGACACAACGACCTATTCAAATAAATGCAAAGATCTGCATCAGTCATCTAGGAGTCCCAACAGAGATACTTAAACAAGCATGAAGACGCAATAAAGTGTACAAGTGCTCCTTAAGTCAGCCCTACCTGGTTGAGGTTGAGATGCTGTGGGTAATCACATGGGAAGCTTGTGTCATCTCCACATCTGATAGACAGATAAAAGATTTCTGAGAACTGACTCAAGCCTTGTTTGCATGGAATCACTCAGCACCTTCTTTGCAGCAGATGTACTACTACATATACACCTTATCAATGTGGGTAGTAAAGCAATAATCTGACACGTCAGCTCTACTGGAGTCACAAACAGAATGAGTGTGTTGGCTCATCTTTGTTTGAAAGTGAGAATAAATAAGTATTATCATTTTTGTGAGTGTTACTGTCATCACTGATTAATTGGAAAAATGAGCCATGACAGTGAGCTAGCAGAGGTTGCTAAAGATGAAAAGGTACATCATACCACAGGGAGAAAATCACTGGCCCTTACAAAAAACATTCACTGTCTCTAGGGGAAAAAATAGTAGCTCAATTAGAGAAGTACAGTAGACATTACCCTTCCCAGAACATAATCCTGAAACATGATAAAATGGTATTTCACCCAGAGATTATGAAACATTCAGTTCTGTCACAGTGGGAGATCCTTTTCAGCAGCCTTGATCTGGTTTAACACGACCTGGGGGCTTCAGAGCACTTAAAGCCCAACTGTGGGGAACATGAACTTAGCCATGTTCACGTCGACAAGCATAGGTAGGGGTATGACCCTTCTTTTGCAATCACATGGCTCTACTTCCTCCTGTCTAAAAAGAAAACAGTAGAAGCACATTCCTACCGCACAAGTTTATTTCTGGGCTCTGTTCTTTGTAAGTGACACTATACTCATATCCAAGCACGACAACCATCTAAAATGTATATGGATGGTCTTGTTCTCCAGACAATATATGATGTTCAGAAGGACTCAGAAACTGAGACATCAAATCCATGACCTTCCTTTACAACTAGCTGCAGAGTTCCTCTGAGGTCCAACTATAAAATTCTCTTCTGTCCCTGAACCCTGCTCCATTCTTGTGTTTCACAGGGGAGCTTTGACTTCTGTGGAAGAAAATACTTCCTTCTGCCACTTCTGCATTTGCAGCTTTCAAATCTCTGAGCATTGAGGAGGAGAGATAAATAAGACAATATGATTTATTTTCCTTAGCTAGACAGAAAGCATGGCCTGAATGAAAGATTAGGGCTCCAGATGTGCTTAACGATCATCAGTCACTGCTTTCAATGGACATGCAGCTCTTTTTAAAACAGGGACTGTTTCCACAAAGTTCATTATCTGAGGACCAAACCCTCAAAAACTTAACCCTAATTGTAAGCATCTTCTCAAAACTTCCCTCTACCATTTTAAGTTGGTCTGACACCTTTCACCAACCCCACCTGTCCCCCCACCATTGCTGACTTCTGCTGCTGAGTGTAATTTAATTTCTCAGCAACACCTGGGGGCCAGTGGGAATACGTGGACTCTGTTGGCACTCATTGGGGAAGGCTTGCAAAGACAGAAGTGAGTGTCCCAGTCACTTCACACAAATGCTGATAATAGCTATGCATCAGCCCACACCTTTGTGTATCTCTCAGGACTATCTGCACCTATCAACCAAAACTGCTGAGTTTCGTGCCAGAAATCTGGGCCTTGGAGGAAGACCGTGAGAGCTACCCAAGATAAAGAAATCTTGAAAGCTGAATGCTACCTATCTTCTCTTTATCTAATTCTATCAAGAAAGGTTTCATGGAGAGAGCCTGACTCACTTCTCACACTTGCTAATTAAACCTTGTTTCAGCAGTAATTCAGTGTTAATACTCCTCCCTTATGTTTCCCGAAGAACCAGTAAAGGCCTCCATAAGAAAACTTCCTGGGAAACTCACCAGGGATGGGACTGAGTAAGTTTCTGACAAACAAAAAAGAATGGCCAAACCCAAAAATGGTTTCTCCTGAGAACAGCCCAAAGCCTGGCAAATGTAACACCCACCTGGTCCTTAGAAACCCAGGTCAGATGCTCAATGTGGAGTCCTGAGGGCATGGACCGCAGCTTGTCTTCTCCACCTCCAGCACCTGCCAGTACCACTGTCTGTTGGGCTTGTTAAGGCTGGCCTCATGCTGGCTGTATGGGGAAAAAAGAAATCGAAAGGTCTCAGGTTAGTCCTGGAGTATATTGAGACCTATAATCCGAAACATTGGTATGAGATGGAGAACCGTGCTGGTTAAGACACAGGACTATTTTGAGGAGCCAAGGACACAATCACTATTCCCTTTCAAGGATGCTCATCTGCTGCCCCCTTGGCCAGCTGGTTTCGATGGCCTGGGCACACACAAAAAAAGCTGTGCCTCTCTTCCCTCCCACCCTTTCAGCAGCCCAGCCCTGCCTGAGCCCCCATGGCAGGGCACCCACAAAAGAAAGGAATTTGTCCCTATAGCTGCTCAGGTCCAGGGACAGCCTGACTCAAACGAGCCCAGGAGATCACGGGTTTGCTTCTTGCTTGGGTTTGCTTTGCGGAAAACCAGACGCACATCCACGCAATCACAGCAAGAGGTGGATTCTGGGAGATGTTTTACACCAGAGTGGTCTGCCCCTGAATGAGTAGGCTTCAGAATAAACAGATGTGATGTCAGGTATGCTGTGGTCATAATTAATCAGTTACAATTACTGTTCAGATATAGTCATGTCTCATTTGGCCATCAGCACCAAAAGCACGAAAGGACTCCCTTAGCACAGTCAGCGTTATTTTATTGTTATGGATTAAATAAGGCATAATAACACAAGGGAGTATTTGCAGGGAAGGGCTTGAGACTTGGGGAGGATTACAGTTTTGTTCCCAGCTTTACCACAGACCTCAGCTGTGACTTGGAGTGAATCACTTAATTTTCACCCTGTACAATAGGGATTCTCCCTTCTCTTTGTTACTCTTATCAGTTTAGGGAAGAGTCTCTGACAATGTGCAGGCATCTAACAGCCAGCACACAGGCACCTTAAGTGAGTTAAGGGCTTTGAGATGCTTTGTAATAGTATGAAAAAATTCTGCTTGGCAGATGAATTATATTGTTCTGCCTCATAAACATGTTCACTTGTATAATATTAAGCAAGTTGCTTTTTTTCTTTGCTATTTTATGCGGAAAAATATCGTGTTAGCATACTGAGAACTAGAAAGATCTACTGGATGGGCACCCACATTTGTGAACTGAGTAGAGATGGACTGACAACATTCTTCTGAAGTTCCTCTTAGTTACTCACCAACCACAGTGAGCCATGGGGATCGGACACTGGGGCAGCATGGGAAAATCTGAGCCAGCTGAGCCTCTCTTCAGAGAACAGTAGATACCACTCAAATATTTTGCCAGTGTTAAACACAAGAAGGCTCTACTGTCTCAGCTAGATGAGAGGGTCATAGAGCGGTTTGGGTTGGAAGGGACCTTCAAAGCTCATCCAGTCCAACCCCCTGCAATGAGCAGGGACATCTTCAACCAGATCAGGTTGCTCAGAGCCCCATCCAGCCTGGCCTGGGATGTCTCCAGAGATGGGGCATCTACCACCTCTCTGGGCAACCTGGGCCAGTGTTTCACCACCCTCATTGTAAAACATTTATTCCTTACGTCTAACCTGAATCTCCCCTCTCCTATTTAAAACCATCACCCCTTCTCCTGTTGTAACACGCCCTTCTAAAAAGTCTGTCCCCAAGGGGTTGGTCACATACAATGGCTGCCTTTACCAGCCTGCTCCACAACTGGGCGAGAACTAAAATAAACCCTTCTGAGCTCTTGCTGATTTTGCGAGCAGCAACCTCCCATGGCCTGTCCTTAATTATCAAGGCCATCTCATCTTCATCGGGATTTAGAGACGAACACAAACTGACCTGCATTTAACGTGTGTTGTTACAGCCCACCGCCACTCCAGCACAGCTGAATGTGCAAGTTCTGACTCAGAAGAACATTTTTATTTGAGCCATGCACAGGGGTTCTCTATGGAATAAAACCCTGTAACTCCAAATAACTCTTTGTTAACTTCAAAGTCCTGGCAAGAGCTTTGGAGCTGACACGACGCGCTGTGAGCTGGCAGCTGGGACTACCAGGCTGACAAAGAAGCCTCTTGGACACACTTACCATATAAACAAGAAAGGTCAGATCATTCTCCTATGGAATATGATCCTGATACCGCTTACCCATGGGGTACCTATTGGGTTACATGGACTGGCATGACCCAGCCTCTGCGTGGGAGTGTGAAGAGAGCTCTACACACCAGGCTCTTCTTTTGTAGACCTTGCAGAGCAAAGCCTGATTGATGGTGTAGCTTTCTAGTGACAGCACACAGAAAATACCTCCGGCCATGGCCTTCACTGAAAAGGTGAACACAGCCCTTCGCCCTCCTGAGAGAGCAATCAACACCTCGGGGCCCTGGCTCAGATAACCCAGTGGCTGGCAAAAGCCCCAGGAGCAGGAGAAAAGCAATGGCGAGCTGCTTCTCTAGGGCTGATGTCTCTCAGGACCACTTCCCAGCAGAACGAGGACAACCAAAAAGACTCCACTTCATATAATCTTTAGCTTTTCTGTCAGTATTGTTGTGCTGCCCTGATTTCAGAAAAGGTATTAAACACTGTCAGAGCGTAAAGCATGTTTTAATAATAAAACAATTATTATCCCCTTATGATGTAAGAATATAATAGGTTTTTAATTTATTGAATTAAATACCACCTCTTTCAATAACTGTGTTGCTAAATCTTACAATCTGTAAGAACGGAAGAAAATTTGGTGTTGAAGATCTAAACTAAGCACTACAACAAACACGTTGCAAAGAGGCAAGGATATTAAGCTTGGACTTGATGATCTTGAGGGTCTCTTCCAACCCAAATGATTCTGCGATTCTATGACCCCCTGCATCCCCATGGATTGGCAATATGCTGCTCTCCCCCATCCTGCACTCCCCGTCTCTGCAAGGAGGTAGGACCCGCCTCAACTATCAGCTCCCAAAGGCAGGGATCATCATACTTGCTGTACAATCAAGCAAAGACAAGCACGCTGGTGCCAGAGTTTGGCAATATTAAATCTCTGCTGGTGCATCTCACTGGGGGAGCTCAGAAAAGAGCAGGAATGCTGGCGAAGTGGAGCGACACGGAGGAGAGGTGAGCCAGCGGACCTGTAACACCACCAGGCCTCCAGATTATCAGAGGGGAAAAAATGTCAAGTGCAGATTGCAAAATGTGCCTCCCACAGACAGAGTCACTGATAAACGATCTTCAAACATTGCTGTTCAAATAACATTTGAATCATCCTGTGACTCAGTGATCAATGAACGACGGGTGACAGAAATACCAACAGACAGCTAAGACAGCAGAAAATGTTAAAAAAAAAGGCAGTCAGCAAGGTGTGGCACTCACAGCTTAGTCTTTGGTGAATCGGGTCAGAAAATTACCAAAAAAGTCACTGTTCTGGAAAAATCCTCTATAAAACTGTAATAGTGGGGCTTACAGTAAAAAATGTTCATTGGCTGCTTTGCAGTCAATGGTAACTCCTAAAATTGGAGAGCATTTATACTTCGCTCTGTTCAGTTTCTCCTAAACTTCATGTGCTTCTCTGGCACTTTTCCATTTTCTCGCTCTTGATTAAAGAGCACTGAGAATCTCTCTCAAAATAGCAGTGAGAATCAAATTACATCTGCTCCAAAAGGAGGAAGGATAGTAAGAAAATGAGGAGAAAACTTTGGTAAACATTGCTCAGGTGTATCATTTAGGGCTTTGCTAGAAGAACTTTCTCTTCGAATGAGTTAAAAATGAAATTTTAAAAATCGCTGTCCTGTGGAGAAATCCACACAACTGCTGGCTCAGATCAGTGGCTTCCCAGCTGCCTGATAGGAAAAAACAAAGTTTTTCAGTAAACGACTAAACAGATAGACATGTCCATGACAAGAGTTACCCATTTCTGTCGTTGCCCAAGACGACCAGACATGACCACAGAGTTTTTTCATTTTACAGAAGTAGTCTTAGTGACACCATTTGGCCATATGCAAGCAAGACTCCAAGACTTTTAATTAAAAAAGCCCAACATAAGCAACCAGTCCACCCCAACCAAACCCAGCCAGATTCTAAACACCCCTCCTGGTCGACTTAGGTGTGCATTTCTGTAGCAAAACAAAAGCTGCTGATCTTTGGAGGCACTGAATAAAACCACTCCCATTTGCATTGTAAGACGTTTTGAGGATAAAATATGACTTGTGCGACTAAAAGTTTTCCATGGTTAGGCCAAAGTAGCACCAGAAGTCAGTGGCAAACCAGGACTTTAACCTCTGAGCGCTTGTCTAGCTCTCTAACCTCCTGACAACCTTACCCCCCTGCCTGAGGAAGCCAGGGCAAAGTCTGGAAGATACATGAGGGAATAGTGACTGTACAGGCTAGACCAGACACACCACCAGCCACTGCTGACACGTGGTCCCTGGCGATGGGCAGGAGGACGCCTCAGGTACTTCCCAAACAGAGCATTTGGGACTATGTCCAAGGCACCTGCACAGGGTGCCCAACAGGGCCTTCACCCGGGTGGTCCAGCGAAATAACAAACTGAAAGACTACAAAGTGAAAGATTTTCACTTGTCCTGGTGCTACTGTGAACTGATAGAGGGGCTTCTCCCTCCTCACACCACCAGCCCGATGAAAAGCCATCGAGCACCCGCGACAAGGTGGCAGCCGTTCAGAAAAGGGCCTGTGCCACCTTGGCTTTTGACAGGGACAGTGAAAGGGAAATCGGCAGCCTCTGAGGCTTGAAAAAACACACAGCTTGCAAAGACTTAGTGAGGAAGGTGGTCTCGGGTGTGAAGCCCCACGCCAGGGCTCAGCACACGCGGTGCTCTCCCAGCTGCGGCCGCAGCCTCCAGCTTGGGCAATGACTCGATGTCTCCGTGGCAAGGCTGGGCCGAGGCGAGAGGAGTGGGCGGTGAGCTCATCTCCCCCTCTCTCAGTTTCCCCCCACCCGGCCCACACGAGGTGACGCGAGGACAAGCCGATGAACACACGTGGGGCTCTTCGATCCCGCAGGGACAAGCACCCGAACGGCCCCGCAGACACAAGAGAAGCAGGATGCCAAGAGGCAGCTGCCAGACCCGAGCTCACATCCAGACCCCGGCATGAGCTCTGCCATGGCTTTTAAAGGACCTGTTCTCTTGGGGCCGATTTGTTTATTCCCGTCCCCTCCCCATCCAATATGTTATCTTTACATCGCGAAGTTTATTTCTGAACATGTCAACACACTTCTGAAAAGGTCAGACACATGAGGGCATGCACCCGCCATGGTGCGCGGGGTGGCGCAGACACAGCTGCATTCCTGGAAATCACGATTTGAAGCGTTTTCACAGGAAAGTCTGACACAGCAGCTGGGTT
The DNA here is from genome assembly GCA_013399365.1 of Pampusana beccarii. Lineage (NCBI taxonomy): Eukaryota > Metazoa > Chordata > Aves > Columbiformes > Columbidae > Pampusana > Pampusana beccarii. Next base: position 597,825 of record VWYH01004268.1, on the reverse strand, counting down.
GGCAGACACTCGTAGGCGAGCCACCATCTTCCCCCTTTTGTTATCACTCCCATTTCATTTCTGTGCTTTGCATGAAAAAATCTGAGGGTTGCTTCTAAGTATAGGTTCTGCTGGCTTTGTTTGAAAGCCTGCCATAGCCCTCAGACATGATAACATCAGCAGGGTGCTAGCTGAACTATATTTATCGATGTATTTCATAAAGGAAAAACTTAAGTGGTTTCGGAGTTTAGGTATTTTCTTTTCTTCCTTTCTTTTCATTGCAGCAGACAGCTTAGTTCTGTTATTTACCAGATGTCATCCTGACAAGTTAGATATTAAAAGAGGAGACCCAGGATGTGTTCACAGGCAACAATGCTTTGGATAAACAACTTGTGTTTGAATGAGACTTTGGAAATGCTGTTATTCAGTAGTGTTGTTGTTTTTTTGTTGTTTTTTTTTTTAAATTTGAAAACAACTAAAGAAGAAACTCCATTGGTTCCTCCCATCCCTCAGCCTGAGCCTTGGCCTGCATTTCCCAGGGTGTCTATCAACTGCGACACCCCAGCAAAGCCGACTGATGGCCGGAGATTGCTGTCTGGTCCCACCAGGAGCTGTGACAGTGCCTGACCAGCGCCTTTGTACTGGGGACTGCAAGTAGAGCTGTTTAAAATAGCGAGACAGTGAAATCAGCCTTTAAGGCAATAAAACAAGCAATGCGCTTTTCCAGATGGCAAACATACCCCAGGCAGGTCATAGGTCCTGTTAGGTACCTGGAGGTGGCCCGGAGACACGTCTGTTCCTTCCTTCACAAGCCCCTGCATGGCATGGGATGTCTTTCTCCAGACCTGTGTAATCATTTGGTCCCCAGGTGCCCAGCCTGACGGAGAACGGCAGTGTGGAGGATGACAGAGGGATCCCCAACGCCACCATTTCCCCCACTAACGCACAGTGCTGCCCCACTCCAGGCACCCAGGGGAGCAGCAGTGCGAAAGGCTGGAGAAGAACTGGTGGGGCTCTGCTCCGGGTCTTCAGGCACAGAAGCACAACCACCCCTCACCCCGAAAACCAGTGTAAAATGAACATCACAGGCCTCCACTACCACACCTCTACTTGTCAGCCGTGTCCCACCAGGAAGGCAGAGCTGGAAACAACGGGGAAACCGCTCCCCCGGGGAGAGGTGACAGATAGGAGAGTGCTGAAACGCAGGCATCCGACTTGTCTGGTACATCAGCACGTCAGCACGACAGCGCTGATGAAACGTCTGCTGATGGGCCGGTGAGAGCAGCCGGGTTTGGCTCTGTGCACCGCGGTGCTGGGTCCTCATCCCGAGTTCCCAAACGCCCCCCAGCACGGGATGACCGAGAGCGGCCGCATTTGCTGCCTGGGGAGCATGCAGCACCCCCTGGGTTCGGCACTCGGGTCTCCCACAACCGCTCTGCTTCGAGCAACCACTCCCATCATTGCCCATTCCTCGCCAGGTATTTTATTGCACGCTTAACATTAGATCCAAAAAACGTCCAAGGAAATAAATCCCAACCACCCGACGACAACAAATTACAAGCATAAAGGTCTGTTTCGTCAGCCTTGGAATTTCTCCGCTCCAAATGGTAACAAAATCAACCCCATCCATCTGGAAGGAACAACATACAAATGCTAGAAAGTTAAGGATTTTTTTCACAACAATATTCTGATTTGCTGTGTATGAAAAGATCCCTCGAAAGTTCAAATATTTGACAAATAACAGCCTAACCACCAAACCAGCTGTGGAAAATTTTAAAGACGTACCCAGTAAAACGTTCACAGTTATTCAGAAACATGTCATTCACTATTTCAAAACATTTACAAGCTGTACATAGAGTGATTAATTCAGTGGGAGGGAAGGGTCTGGATGAAACCCAGCACTGTGTGGGCAGGAAATGTACCACAGCTCTTCATCAAGAGGCCGATGTTAGTGCATTAACCCGTGTTTTTTCTAATTCCCACCTCTCATTCGTGAGGACAAGTGGTGCTGGCCCACCCGGCTGCCCTTACCATCCCAGGCACACGGACGGTACTGAACACTGCCCGGGGACAAGGACACGCTGGGACAGGAAATGCTTCGTGAATATCAGACACTTGGGCTGATGCTCATGGAATTGATGCTCTGTGTGAGGATGGAGCCACGGCAACACACCCGATCACAACAGCAAGAGTACAAACTGTTCCCATGTCAGTCAGTCACATTACATTTCCCTAAATCATGCCTTTAAGTCGCAACTTGGAAAGTTAGGGAATCACACGGGAGATACCGTATCTTGAACCTGATGAATCTCCACTTTGAATAAATGTCAACCAGCCGACTGCAAATACAAAAATACATCTTCATGCTTTTCTTTATACTGTTGACTTTAATGCAACTCTTCACCTTTCATTTATATCTCTGAATGCTGTATAACAGTCGTCATGTTCCACCTCCCAAACGATCACCTCTAAAAGGGGGAGAAAATTATTTCTGTATAATTTTAGCCCTGTGGAGTATTGATATTTGGTAAATACATGTTGCCTTTGTATGGTCAATGATAGCTCACCCCTTTTAAAGTAATCCCTGTCCCCCAGTTTCTATGTATAGCACCCACTCTCAGATGTTTAAAGAGTGAGACTCAATGTTTGCCATGGTTTCAGACTTATCTTTGGCAAACAAGGAATTGACTCCATTATAATCCCCAAAAGGAATATATCTGCCATTCCAAAATCTACATTCAGCCTGGCTGCCGTTGTACTAAGAAATTCAGGTCCAAATCACGTGGTCTTAAAAATTGCAATTTCACCTTGAGTTCACTCTCAGCTGATCTCTTAGAGGATCCTCTAGACTTAGTACCACAAGAGTTTTTACACCAAAAAGAAAACAAAAGTAACCATATGGTAAATCGCTGTCCCCTGTAACTAGAAAATCTGTAGATTGCAGCTGTATAAGAGCTGGGAGGATGGGAGGGGCAATGAATATAAATGTATATAAATCTATTTAACTATCTATATATCTATCTGTATCTGTCACAGTATAAAATCCCTCTCTACTACTGCTCAATGGCATGCCTACATAGAAATCACTTTACCTTTCTGTGCCTCTCTTTACCCACAGAAAATGGGGAAAATTAAACTTCCTTACAACTGAATCGCTATCCTTTGGGATTAATTCGGCATCACATCTGAGACTGTTTAAAAGACAGTGTAAAAGAAGAAAGTTCCTGCTCACAAGAGCTCGCTATGTCCATACCTGTGGAGACAGCCGGCAGGTGGGAAAAACAAAAAGGGGCACGGGACGGATGGAGGTAACAACAGTGAAATGATAAAGCTGCAGTAACTCTTACAATGCATCATTAAAATTAAATTAACAGATCTTAGACTGAGGAAATGTCACTAAGCTCCACCCAGTTTGATGGATACAGTTGTTTCCACAGCAACAAATTAGTTTCAATAAAAAGTAAAAAAACCAAACCTAATAAAGCCAGGCAAAGATGTGACACATACAAAATATGGGATGGGGCTATAGAAGCTTTATCGCTGCTTGTTTGGCATAACCTGCATAATTCACCAGTGTTTCTCTTGCTCATTTGTATTGTGTCATGGCTGTAAAACTTTACGGCCTCCTCACAGCCTGGCAAATCCTCTATCTATTTGTCTCTTGCAGACACACCAAGGGGAAAACGTGGAAGTGCAAAGTCACAGAGGCAGTGCTCTCCTTTCACAACCTGCTGCCGTGTGGAAGAGCGACCTCGAGTTAAACAGGATTGTGGTATGTGTCTCCTTTTGCTGGTCGCTTTGTACTGGATTGATGTCTACACTTGTTGGCCTCGGTCAAAACAGAACAAATGGTCAGCAGTGGAGGTCCCATCTGCACGGTGGGTGATGCTAAGATGCTGTCACCTGTGAAGTTTGCTGCAAGCATTGGAGGGACAGAGCCGGGAATCCCCAGGACATCTGTCTCTCTGCTTCCAGCAGTACGAAGCAGAAGATTCACCACAAGGTATTAGCAATTCAGCTTATTAAGCATCATCAGCAATTCAGATCACAAAACCTCTTGGTGGGAACAAGAAGACTGCAATGGCATATAAAGTGTGCCCTGCACCATCAGGTAAGGCCCTCCATAAGGTGCGCAAAAACTAATCACTCTGGCAATGACTCTTCTTCGACAATAATTGTTTTGCTCACTTCTCAACATAATGGCTTCATTGGCTTGAGCTTAGATTTATCAGACTGCTCTGAAAGCTGCCTTCAATCCTTCTGTCTCTCCAGACACATGCTCACGATACTTGGGATGAATACCTGGGATGAATCCACTGACTCTTGGGTGTAGGAAAGGACAAGACTCAGAATTTGATCCCAAGATTATTTTTTACCCACGTAAGGACCATGTGCTTCCACCAGGAGTCTTACCAGGCGCCTCTCTTGAAAGGATCATATTTGCTGCTTCCCAGTACCTGTTTCAGGGTGGGAGGGCAAAGCACAGCTCTCAGCATAGCAGAGTAATAGGACTTCCACCACTGCAGCCCAAGCCAATGCCACCACTACCCTCAGTGGTCTCACTTTAAGTCACAATGATTCCCAAAAATAAAAAAAAAACCATCTAGATCCAGCACTCAGAGCATGTTTGTGGTGGGGGCCAGTAAGATTCTGAAGACTCATCACCCCTAGTGAAGGCAGTGGGATGGAATTTGAGCAGATTCAGCGCTTGGTAGGATCAATCCTCAGCACATCGGTGTTGCAGGCAATTAAAATGATCAAGTCTACAAGAGCAGATGGCTCAGTGCCTAGAAGTGGTCTGGAGAAGTGGAACATAACTGGTTAGGCTACTAAAATATTCCCTGTTACACTTTCAGCCTCTGCAACCAGCCCTCTCAAACACGATCTCTGAGTCAGAGCTGTGCCAGGACCACCCTCGAAGCGCAGCTTGTCCGCAGCCGCCTTGTCCTGGGTGCTAAAAACACTTCGAACACATACATGGGCTTTTCCCTGGTAGTTCCCTCGGCATCCAGCGCTGTTCCTGGATGCAGGCAGCTTACAAATGTGCTGCAAGGCTTCTGAGCCCTTCCAAGATCACCCAGAGTCACCTGCTGGAAAAGCTGACACCTCACTTCAGAGCTCATGTGGACAAGCACTCCATACGACCTAAATTTGGGCTCCAAATACAAATGCAGTCAGACAAATAATGGATAATTCGGGAAAACTGAAAAACAAACAAACAAAACCCACAAACCCGAAAACTCGGTCAGGTTTTTCTTTCTGTTTGAGATATTTTGACAAGACACACCTTGGTTCATCCTCTGGTTACAGAACCCCGTTGTTTATTCAGCATCTTGAAGATGGGGAGGGACAACGTTCACTTTGTAAAAACGGCCCTGGTCTCTGCTGATGCTGTTGAGTGATCACGCGCATGGGAAATGATAGTCGTATGTCCCAGTTTTCTTACACAGAAAAACCACAATGGGCTTCAGGAAGGAAATGTAATTCTTTTAATGACCTGGTTTAACAGATAAATGTTTCTCGAGAACCTCATTAAAAAAAACCCACAAACTAGAAACAGCAGCAGGTCAAAGAAGCCATCTGCAAAATAAATATAACAGGTCAGATCCTTCAAATGCCATAAAATAGATGCAATTTTTGTAATTTCAGAAGACTGACCCTGCATTTGCAAGAGCCCCAGGGCAGAGTCCTGCCTGCCTCTCACATGAGCCGTACCAGCTCCCTGCTGATGTCCCTGTGACTGCAAAATACCAAGCCAGGTGGAATCCGGGCCTTCTGTATTTGCCTAGAAGGGAGAGTAGTCCTTGCAAACCTACCCAGTGAGAGACAGCTGCTGGGTTGTGATCACCTAACCATCACCCAAAGGAAAATCTGTTACTCTTGGAAGCATCGGACAAGCTCTCCCTGCTTGTTGGGAGGATGAAAGGAGCTTCCCCGTCACCAGCTGCGGCTGCCACCCAGCACGATTTGTGCCGTGTCAGTCCTCATGTCGGGTCTGGTCACCACTGGGTTTTGAGATACATGGAGCCCATCAGCAGCTCAAGCGCAGCTCCTCTCCAGGGCTGCATCTCAGGAGCACTGGGGCCACCAGTGCTGGAGCCCTCTGGGTGCTGAGCTGCAATGCAGAGACCTGAGGGACCTGAGACTGGACTTTGCCAGGAAAGGCTGGGACAAAAGAAGTGCCGAGTCCCTTAGTCCTTCCAGTGTCCTCCATCATTCAGCAATAGCCCTCCTCCTGCTGCTGATGTCGCTGTAGAAATGCCCTTGTTATCCCTCATACTGCTCACCAGTTCTAACTCCAGATGACTTCCAACCCTGCAAGCCCAGGAGATGCTTCTATATTCCTTCTCAATGTCCTGTCACCTTTTCCACCTCCTCTTAGTGCTTGCTTTGTTCACTAAACTCAGCGAGGGGTTCCCCAAGGTGACCTGTCTCACCAACTCATCTTGCACATACAGGATGGGCCACGCATCCCTGGGCAGCCCCAAACAGACTGCAGTTCTGGTGGTTTGACTGGGAACGCCTCTCCACCGGTTAACAGCCCTCACCGTGTCTTGTTAAGGAACATTCACCGGTGGTGTTTGCTGCCGCAGGGGAGGAAAGGCTCTCCCTCCAGGCAGGGAGAGTTCGAGTTTCTCTGCGAATTGTTCTCCCCTAAAGACCATACCAACGTAGCGGTCACACGGACAGAATATAGCCCCAACTTTGAGACTCTCTCCATCCCTAAGTGGGGAAAAAATTCTGCTTCGTTCCTTGAGTTGTATTCTGTTGAGCAAGTGACAGACACCTGTGAGCTGGCAGCGGGGTCCTTTGCCCCAGCTGAGCTGACGGCTAACAGCATTCGCAGCAGGCAAAACCAAAAACAGCTGTAGCTAAATCCTCCCCTCACTGTGCTTCTAGAAGAGCTTACAAATTATGTCAAAAAACAGATGCCCAAGGTCAAACAAGTGGCCTCGGCTTGCTGCTGCTCACAAGGCTTTGACACAAACCCCGTGTAAGAGATCCAATGGGCAGAGCTGTGCCCTGCGAGTGGACTCCTGCTGCACTGGTGCAGCGCCTCAGCTGGCAGAGGTGGCCTCCAGCACCGCTCTGCTGCGACATCCCTACCCCAGCCCTGCTGCCCGCAGGGACCCAGGGCTTCAGCTGCGGGTGCAGAAGAGCTCAAATACACTGGACAGCACGGACAGGCTCTTCTCTTTCCTCTACGAGGAAGAAAGAGCTGACCTGCAAGGAAGGGAACAGCTATCAGCTCGTTTTATCTTGACTTGGTCTGATCGTGTCCAAGGCATGAGGATAATTTAGAATGAAATATGTATCAGCAAACCTAGAAGATGGAAGATGTATAGTCAAGGACTGCAGGAGGACTGGGAGGAGTGATTTTTCTCATCCTTCTCTGTATTTCCTATCTGAGTATCCTCCTAAGTGTTTGAAGATGTATATGTCACATGTATTTCCATATGGATGAACGATTACCACAGAGCATCACGACTGCCGTAAGCCATAAACACAGCTCTAGCACAAACAATGGAAAATATAGTGGTCATCATTAAAATGTGAACATTTGCCAGAAAAGTTACCACGCTGTGGTCAATGAGAAGACCACAGTTACTTCCTGCTCTGAGTACGAATGGAAAATGTGGTGTCTCAGACACCAATCGGCTGGTAACTGTTAGCAAATGTTGACTTTTCTATGGTATCCCAAACTGAGTCTAAGCCTTTTTTGAGGTCCAGCCATTACTGTTTTCCAACCCACAACAGACTGCATTTCACTGGTGCATGAAACAGTCTTTCTGCCACGTATAACAGGCCGTGCAGCCCTTTGATACAGCACAGAGCGGGTCCCTGTGCATGTGCACCACTGCCCTCCGATGAGCATCATCTGAATGGCTCTGAATATCACTTAATCCCCCACCACCCTGCATTTGGGGAAACTTCCCCGTTACACAGCTCCAGCAGAGCTGTGCTCTTTCCCATCTGTGCTTCCAAGCAGCCACGATGTGAGACAACTAAAGCTACTTGGAAAAATTGGGCTGGAAAGCTTTTTTGATGAAAAACGGAAATTGTTTCCCAATGAAATCTTCGCAACAAAATGTTCTATTTCCTCACTAACTATAGAAGTGGTTGGAAATTTCCATTTTAAAATATTTCCAATGGAAACCAGATTTTCGTCCTTCCTTTCCACCCCACCCCACCTCCTCCTTCCCAGTAAAAATTACGTACATAGAGAACAAACCTAATTTTTCTGTGAGGTCTTCTGAAGATCATAACATTTTTCAGCAGCTGCAGATTAGATAGAATCCTTAAGATAGCACCCTGCATCATGGGGCTTGGCTGTTTCAGTTCTTTCAAGTTCCATTAGAAGATACTGTTGTTTGATTCATTGAGAAAGACAGAAAACAACACGTTAGTTCCCAGTCATGGCCCTCAAAGTCCACTCCCAGCTCTGGTTACACGCAAGTTTTCTTTAAAGTTTCATGTTTCATGTCTCTGATCCCACACGAATTTGTCTTTATTATTTGTATTACTGTTAATCTGTTCTCAAATGTACTGATTTTTCACCAATTAAACTGGAAGCCTCAACATCGTTTCAGACGAAGATCTCCAAAAACGCTCCACTAGCTTAATACTCCTTCAAAATGCAGGCTGTCAAAAATATAAACAGATCGGGATTTCTACACTTCTATTTCTCTTTCTAAAATGCATTTTATGCCTTATGTTTCCAACAAGCAAAAGGGCCAGACACCATGACATCTCTCCTTCTCTGAACACCCTAGTGAGTCATGCTAAAATTAATCACTTTTTAAGGGGTACACACCTTCTCTGGGGGATAGGCTTGTAACTGGATTTTTGGGGTACATAAGAAGTCAGCACGATGGCAAACGCAGAACTGAGTCTGCGCTCTTGTGAGGAGGGGGAAGAGGGAGACGCAGTTTTATATTTACTCAGAGGATATGAGAGGTGCCAAGAGCAACAAAATAGGAATACAACCTATTGTACCACATATGGTCTCACTTATCTGTTACTCATGTAAGAATTCCACATCTTTCCCAAAGAGCAAATAAGAGATGAGCATGTATAATACTTGAGGAACTGCAGATTTCACCCTGCTTAAGCAAGCCAATGTTGAATATGGAAATAAGACCTGACACAACCTTCTAACAAGTTAAAACGGAGTTTAAATCTGAAACTTTCCTAATGCCCTTCTCTTATTGTTTCTGCTTCTATCAATCTCTGTGTGCAGAGAATATAACAGAGAATGACATCGACTGAAGGATTTTTGACCGATGTGGGTAGTATCCCAGAACAGAGCCTTGCTTAGAAAACAACTGCGTGATTCGAGTATCTTCCTGAAAGACTGTCAGTTACCTTCCAGATTAGCACACTCGTTTTCAATTCTGCAGGATCAAAAACCTCTGTTACACATTATGTAAATTCGCCAAAATTACCTTTAAAAGGGAAAACTGTCTCAAAGACAGACAGCAAAACCCGGATCTTGCTCCATTGCTGTAGCTAATCCCCACTCCTTAGACTCTGATCTGCGATCGGTTTATTGTGAGTTTACACAGTCCTGCCCACCAGCCAGCTCTTGCAAACTGTCCATGTGCTGGAAGAAATAAAAAGCAACATGAGTAAAACCCTGGCAAGTTTGCACATCAGGCAACTTAAACCTCATCTCAGCTCCTGTCTCCTTTCCACAGGCTGTGCCTGTGTCCAGTTCAACTAGTCACAGAGATGAATTTCAAATGCCTTTCAGGGATGGACTTGTTGAGAACCTTCTCCCACTCCCCTACAAAGTTCTGGACATGCAAGTCCACAAAGAGTTCCACCGAGCTCAAAAGCACGGATTTAAGAGCAAGTTGCAATTCAGGATGAATGAGGGTGGTGGTTTTGGGCTCTGTACGATCTTGGAAAGGTCATTCCTCCCTTTGAGCCATGGAAGTAAAAAGTATTACTTTTGTCTCATTTGACTAACTTCCTTTCTCGTTGCTCTTTAAATACAGGAGACAGTTTGTTTAGTTTCTGCACTCACTTGGCACTATCACTTCGTCTAACAGTACTTTATACTTAAATTTAATGAAAATGTATCTGTTCATGTCTGTGATTTTTCCACATATTTAAGACTTCTTTTGCCTCTGTTTAATTTATTTTAAGTAATACATGAGAAAGTAAAAATCTCATTCATCTACAAAATGACTGGCGATAATGGGTGTTTGCAGCCTGCTACTGAATAAATCAATTTCTAAGTGTCCTGCTGTGACCCATTCCCTCTTAATAGAAGAAGTTGCTTTTGGATGGGTGCCTAATGCAAACATATTCCTGCACTGAATAAACAAATGAGTAGGTAGTTGCTTCCAGATCTTCAATGCTTTTGATAGTTTCAGTTATAATCCTCAAGGAATAAAGTGAGCGGAACACGGTCCAAGAAATGCAGGGTGCTCTGATCTTCAGCGCTCCAGCTGATAGAAGCTTATTTGCACCCCCAGCTCTGGTTGTATATTTGTTTCCTTGGCACTCGTATCAGCTGTAACAGTCACTGATTGACACAATACAGTAATGGAAAGTTCCCTTAATTTCACTCCCACTTCTTGTTGTTTCATATTTAAAAACAAAAACAAAAACAAAAACAAACAAAAAAAAAACAACACAGGAGGATAAATCAAGCGATTAATGCATTTAAAAATATACACATTTACGTAAGTGAACTTAATAAGGGTGGGTTTTTTTGTGCAGTGTATGCAATGGAGTTAATCATCTCCTGTCTAGACTGTGGAGGAGGTAGAGCTTGCAGGCCACATCACCGCTGAGGTGGAGAGCCCCACTCTGCCCAGCCGGGGCTTTCTTCTGCAGGAAAGATGCTCCAGCATGGAGGAAAGACCAAAGCCTCTGTGAGAAAGGCAGAATAATCCTACGGGATTGTATTTTGGCTTCACTGAAGTCAGTTGTCAAACCTCCACGGCTTCAGAGGAGCCGGGACTTCACCTCTGAACTGCCGAGAGGTGATGCGGCCCAGGATTTTGAGCAACATCCAGCTCCTGGGTTGCAGGCCCTGTCTCCAGCTCTTCCCAGTGACTTTGTTACCCTTGGAAAGCTTCTTAATGCCTCCATTTCTTCACTTGTAATTGGGATGGCGGCAATTAGCTTTTGCAAAATGCTTTTAATTCCATGGAGAGATAAGGCCATGTACAAAACGATGCTGTAACTCATTCTGAGCTTTGCGGCCCTTTGCTGTAAGCATAACAAATAATCTAACCTGAAATGTTTGAATTTTACATGACATTTTGTCTACCAAGAGGTTTGGTTGGCGATTTTCTTCTGGACTTGGCAGTGGCTGATAGTGTCGAAATGCTATAGAGCAGCAGCTGCAACTTACCAAAAACCTGTAAGACTTCTGATGTTATTCCTAGAACAAAAAGCGGCATTTCCCAATACTGTAAGTGAAGTTTGTGATCTTTTCAAGATCCCCTCACCACTTTGAAAAAATCCATTCAGCCAAACTGCTGTTAAAGCCTCTCCTGTCACCAGCAGGATTGCTTATGGGAAATATGGTGGCCATAAATGCCGTCTGACTTCCTCAGCATTGCATTTGGGTGCTACGTGCTCCCATCTAACAGGCAGCTAAGCACAACTGGAAGGCAAGATCATTGCTGGGAAAGGGAAGGCAACTGAGGTGGTCTTTTCAAGGTGATGCAGAGAACAAAGTCTGCCAGACCTGGGTGACCACAAGTCCTAGACAGCCTGTCGCTCATGAAAGAGAACCACAAATGTCCTTTTTCACCTCGGTCGCTCTGTCTGCCACATAAGCCATTTTATATGGAATTGTGTTAGCTGTGGAACTCTGTTTCTCGTGGCAAAAAGCTGTTAAAACACATTTTTAATTATCTTGCCTCTGTCCAGTAACCAGATGTTTCACATGGAAGCAAAACCACATAGCATCATAGAACAGTTTGGGTTGGAAGGGACCTTCAAAGCTCATCTAGTCCAACCCCCTGCAATGAGCAGGGACATCTTCAACCAGATCACGTTGCTCAGAGCCCCGTCCAGCCTGGCCTTGAATGTCTCCAGGGATGGGGCATCCACCACCTCTCTGGGCAACCTGGGCCAGGGTTTCACCACCCGCATTGTAAAACATTTCTTCCTCATGGCACATCTGCTAATACACAACTAACATCAAGGAGCTGGATGGCTCTGAACAAATAGTTGTACAATTACTCCCTCCCCATGTGTTGTCTAAGCTCATTTGTTTGGCCCTTTTTTCCCCAGCCAGAATAGACACAATTAATAGAACTGCTGGGCGCTAGCCTGGCAGAAGAGTTCACAGCTTGAGCTTGGCTGGCTTGTTTCTACACAGCTTGGCCTTTCATGATGAAAGATGTGCAAAACAAGAAGAGACATTTCTAGTGCAATGTCCAGAAAACTGGTGGGGTTTGACAATATGGCATCTCAGAACATCCCAGTCAATCTGTTGTCCTGTGTGCAAATCAATTAAGGTTAGCAGATGCTAAAAAACTTCAGTAGGATATGCCAGATCCCATGGAGGCTTTGATTACACCCCCAACACTGACCTTACCGTACTCTCATTAAAGCTGGATATAAACTTTGGTTGGTTTCACTGTTAGCAACAAAAGCCCTCATTGACTTTGCTATAATGCCCCACAATACCACAAAGATAAAATAATTTGAGTGGTGAATGATAACAGGCAGCCTGTTTGCTACAGTTGCTTATTAGAAAAAAGGGTCAAGCTACCTGGCTCAGTAAAACAGGTATTCTTTTACGGGGCCAGAAAAGCAAGAGGTACCTAGCTACAAAGTCCTGGGACCTGGCAGGAAATTACCTTCTACGCACTCATCTGTATGAACCTGCATTTGGAAGGCTGGTGAGAATTGGCCCGAACACAGCTCACACCGCATGCAATAATTCAATATCACACATACATACCAGCAGGCAACACTAACGACTGTCAGGCCATATCCTCCCTGAACTCTGGAAGATAATTTTTTGTCTATAGCAACCTTCTCAGTGCCTCCCTGTCTTGGGTATGACAGCAAAACACAGCCTTGATTATCCAGAGATAATTGAGGTACCTGGCTTAAGTAACTGGAGATGCTTAGCCTCTGTTCTAACATGGATCTAAACGCGCCTTTACATGCCTATTACCCTGTTATTCTTCAGTCCTCTTCTCACCTGGAAGACTCTGGGCAGTTTCCCCAATATCCCTCCTTAAATATCCAGGCTTTCATTCTGAGCAGAGTTCAAATGGGTCCAACCCAGAGGCTTCAAGTACCTAAGATCCACAGCATTTTCACTTTTTAAAGACACCGAAGCTGAAATCCAGCAAGACTGAACCAAACATCTGCCCTTGTTGAGGTGTTTTCCTCAGAGCTGGAAGCAGGGTCAGTTCATAGCAAGGGATGGGAAAGTATCTCGTCACATTCGGGGAGGAATTATTCCCACTACAGAATCAGGCCCAGACTGGCCAGGTTTCAGGGTGCTGAATTCCCCTCTAAACTGTTCTTGTCAAGATTTTGTTAAGTTCTGAACACCCTCCCACCCCATGGCGTCCTGCGGAGGCCACAACCATAGCAGAAACACAGCTCCCCAGAAAGGGGATCGGGCTGGCACGGGCCTACATTTGGGTCCAGACACATCGAACAAGCCTAAACACAGTACAGCAGTATCATTTACTTGTACTGAATACGTTCACAAGGAGGCACCACAAAGCCACCCAAAGAGAAGTCAGGCTGCCTTCACACACCCCAGCAATCACTTGTGGTCTAAATATGTGCTTATTGAGCTCTGATCCCGAGAGCGTTTGCCACAGACAGAAAAGGGCAGGGTTCTACCATGGTGCCATGGTGCAGCTCCACGTCCCTGACTCGCCTTCAAAACAGGTTCCGTGAGTCAAGCTCAGCGACAGTCTCCAGGTTAGGAGGACTGTGGTGTGTGGGCCAATAAAAACCACGATGGGAGTTGCTCAGTGAATGAAGAGTGGCAATAATGAGCAAATGCTGGGTAACTCTTTGAACTGAAACAGATTATTGCTTTGAAGAGATTTCAGTAGCTTTGGAAAGTATGAATGGTACCTCCGTCTCCCTCTGTTTCTTGTTACCATCCTTCAAGACGTTTTCACGCAACAGAGGTATGGCAGCTCCCACAGAAGTGTGACTTGGAAATGGGGGGGGGACTACCACATTTATATAGCAAGTTTTAGGTGTTTCCAAAAGCAACTAGAACATTCAGAATGAAAAACAAGGCAAAACACAACACCAAAGTAGAGCCGCTTCTGTTCCGCTGTCCCTAATTCACTGTATTCTTCACTGGCACACAACCATGTGTCTGCAGCCCAAGGGTTGTTCTTTAACTCCCAGGGCTGCTGCCACTTTCCATTCTGCCAGCCAAATGAGCACTGTGTGAACTCCATCGCAGCCAGTGAACTCAGTAAGTCCTTTTATTCTTCTCTGACCCTGCTAAAATGGTTGTTAAAGCTACCCACCATTAGTTCCCTGTGAGTATTTCACGCTTTGGTTTCTCAGGACTCCTGCTGCTTTCCCTTCTTTCTTCCCCACGAAGCCAAAGCAAGAGACTTCCCTTCTGCAACCCCACTATTCATTTCCTACCGAAGATCTTTCCCTTTTAATCATTTGTGTTATTCACATCCACAGAGCGAGCTCTAGAGCAACAGATCTGGGGGCAGCGCTTTCCCTCCCCCTGCACTGCAGAGATCAGCGCCTGCCTCATCGGAGGGGATGATGTCATGCTGGCTGCTCTTTTTAAGGCAAATAAAAACACATCCTGTCACTTTGGATGCTGCTTTTGAAGCCTGAAACCTAGCTGGGATCAAGAAACAGGTGAAAATCCAGCAATGTGCTCATACTGCACCCAATTTTCCTGATAAATCGGTTCAAAAGCCGCACAAACCTCCCGACCCCGTGGAAACGAGCTCACTCGCTCGTCGAGCTGCTACGGGTTAGACAAGGCGGAGAGTCCTACGTTTGCTCGGTGGGTTTGCCCCAGCGCACCCTCTGCGTGCCCTTCAGCTCCTCCGTGCCGCGGTGTAATCACCGGCGAGCTGCGGACAGCGGGTACCTGCCTCACAATGAGAGGAGCCCATCCGCAAAACCCCGACACGAAACTGCAGCATTAGCAAGTGCGAAGTAACTCATTACGGCTGGAAAACACAAATAAACGTTCGTGAGAAACAGGAGCCAAGTCCTCCAGTTCACAACTCAGAGGCAATTTCACGAGCAAGAGGTAATTTGATTCAGTTGATTTAAGCCTTATTTCTTGTTTAATTCACCTGAGTCTTTAAACTACAAGGGTTTGGATTTTTTTTAATTCTCTCTCTTATCATCTGTTCTGTGGAATCAAAGGGAATTTATCTCAACTCAGAGTATTAAAAAAATACCATTAAAAGACAAAAGACTGAAATTGAAATGTATTGTTTCAGTGAAGGAGAACCAAGTCACTTAATCATTTTATAAAATCACAAAATTCAGATCACATTATTCATTCAGAGCAATTGTTCCTGATGTGCTCAGAAGCAAGGCTTTATTCGCAAAGTTTGCCATTTTACCTCCACTGAAGGTGGTGATGCCTTAGAAGAAAGCCAAGTGGTCAGGAACCACAACAGAAAAAATGGACCAATACTTGAAGACTCCAGAACCCATGGCTATCTGCAGACCCCATCTGAGCTGGACCTTTTATGCCCAAAGGCTGGGAAAACATTTCACCAATGCTCCCTCAAAGGTGTTGAGCCAGGCAACTGAGGAAATCAATAGATCCCCTCTGAAAACACAACACCCAGAATCATTACAAGCCATTGCAGCTGGCACACAGGTATTCCTGATGACACTGAAAGAGAAGAAAAAGGTGGAAAGAAGAAAGTTACTCTTCAAATTCATAATGCAGGAGAGGCTGGAAAGCAATCCCCACATTCCATGAAGTCACCTCCCAAAATGGTGAGCAGCCTGCAGGCTATTTTACACGACGTGGCCAATGTTGGAAAGCAGTGCAAGCACAAGGACTAAAGGTGACTTGGTTGACACAAGGCAGCTGATCCCATCCAAGCCCCATGACTCCAGGTAAGTGGTTCAGAGCACAGCACGTTGAAGCAAAGGAGTTCACAGCTGATTTACTATTGCAGAGATTGCAAAAGAGATAGGGAGAGAGATGGAAAAACACCAGGAGTTAGAAGCTGTCCAGTATTTACCTTGGAAACAAGTTCGACCCATTAACTGTGAAACTGGGCAATGTCTGACATCTTCCTCCATTCAGCTGCTACAGAATGAGTGACCAATAAATTAAATACACTCAGAGCCTGCTAGGGGCTCCCAGAAGTCTACATGTAACTGAGCCCTGATGCTTGCTCACTGGGGACCTATCATCTTCTCGAAGAGAAGCAAAGCCACTCTTCCTGAAGGTGGTTACAGCAAATATGAATGAACTTCTGTCTGCATTTCAGGTCAGCTTTCCAGTGGCATGTATTAAATAATGCAGCCTTTATACACAAATTGGTCCTTCTATCCTCCAGGTTGTGTGATACCTGCTTTATAAACAGCGTACGTGTGTACAATGTGGGTGCTGCAGGTCTGGCATTTCCCCAATATCATCCTTAAGAGGGTTTCCTCACTATCCGCCTCTTCTTAATGGGCCGTTGTTCAACTACCATTACTCAGATACAGAGGAAATATTTGAAAAACAGACATCGAACCACGAGGAATCTACTGCCTTTCCTCGTGGCCAACACTGGAGACTTTGCCATTGCCATTCCTGCAGGAGTCTGGTAGCTGGTGTGTTCATACGGAGGCAGCTGGGAGAGAAGCACACAAATATATGCACAGGGCCTTACCTATTTAGAACAAGAAAATGAAGTAATTTTCAGGTCTTCCCACTATTCTTAACCCTCACGAGAGGGAGAAAGAGAAGTAGAGAAGGAGAAAGGCAAAATTTAATGAGAAGCTGAGTATCATCTCACATTTAAAAATAACAACGAATTCATACATGTAACTACCATGAAGCCATACTTGAAAAAAAGTATAACTTGCTTCTGAACAAAGAGACAAAAAAAGCTGTTGTAGCAATAAAGGCTGCAAAGCGTTAACCAGACGGCCGCAGGCAGAGGAGGCTGAGAGCTCTGCGCTCCACAGAGATCATGGAATCATCATAGAATAGTTTGGGTCGGAAGGGGCCTTCAAATGCGCCTGAGCTTTCCACCTCTGGAGGAACAGAACCAGTCGTGTGTCCACATCAGGGAGCAATGTTCAGTGCTGTAGTGATGAAACCGGGTGACACCCACCGTTTGCCTCACACAGCTACTCAACCACTGTCTGTTTAGAAAGCGAACAAGCAAACAAAACAAAACAAAAAGCAAGTATCATCTCTAGGCCCAGTGCTGTTCACATCAGATACTTAAGATGGACAGCCCTGGCCACCACACTTTTTGACTCCTCTTTCCAGAGGTCCCCCACACTGTTTACTCAGCATTTTGCATTCAGTGCTAGGGAAAAACAAATGAATTATGTTTTTTCCAATTTTGCTGCTTTTTTTAAAATTTCCTGGAGTGATCGATACTCCTGAGCTTGCAGCGGTGCAGTTTTCTTGTCATGAAATGGTATTAAACGAACACAGCAAAGCCCGAGTTTAGGCACGAAGCAACACAGTTCTGAGTGCAAATCCAGACTTTAGGCAGATGCGTTAGCCCCAGAGATTCCTTTCATTGTTATTTAATCATTATATTGCAGTAGCAGACAAAATCCCCATGAAACAACTCCAGCTGTACTAGGCACTATACACCGAGTTTAAAAAAGAACTTGCCTCCCTCAAGAGTTCGCGATTTAATATAAAAAGCAGGTGTGCCATATAAGCAGCAAGGAGGAAGAGGGTAACTGTGGCACAGCATCTCTAGCTGGGTTCAAATCACTCTTAGAAACGCAAGACATAAATCAATTCACCTCACAAGGCCCTCTTGCTCACACGCGTTGTCTGGCGGGGCACTGCCAGGTGGCAATCGCGAGGTGGATGCTGAGGTGGGCCCCCTTGTCCCAGGGCACGCTGAGCCACGGGGCAGCTCGGGGACACCCAAAAACCTGCCGGGAGGGACGCAGGGAGGCAGGGACACCCCTCTGGGGAGCCCCAGCAGGGGAACTGCAAGCCGGCAGCACGCCAGAGAAAGCAGACTAAAATGTAAGACGGGATGAAAGGAGGGAGACCCCGGAAGCAAGGATCTGCTGGTGACCCACGAAAAAGGCGGGAGAGGCTCTGGGAGAGCTGAAGATGATCCAGAGTTAGAGAAACGAAGAAGAAACAACAGACAGTCCTAGCTTCACAGAGAAATTATTATAGCTATGACAAGCACCATCCTCCTTTTGGGGCTGCCTATTAAGACTATCTCTACTGAAGCCTATACAACATCATAAATGCGTAGGAATTCATATAAAAGGAAACAAATAAACAACAGCAACAACCAACAACAACAATAGCTTCTTATTTCTACCTTTAACCCTTAAAGGCATCAGGGTTCTCTTGCAAGACAAATATGAAATTTGCCTGGAAACTGCTGTGAAAAAATCCCAATGATACAGTGGTCGTGTAAATCAACGTGTGTCGCAAGTTGAAAGTGAAAATCATACACAGCAGTATGAAAAGCACAGGGAACAAATATGTATTCTTGCCCAGCTTGGTTGAGATGAACGCTGCCGAGGTAACAAACTATCCAGGAACAACCTGGGTCGTTCACATTGACAAGACTCGGTCCAGCCCTGCTGCGAACGGCAGGGCCGTGCGGGCCCTCACGACCGCTTGCTGTGGTCACCCACAGACGACCCACCGTGTCCCCTGGTGTCTCCCACAAGCCAGTGATCCAAGATAAGACAGCGAACAGCTCTTATTTCTGCTTATTTGTTTTAATCTCACTTCATTTAAGCTTTGAAACTCTGATTGCATGAAACGCAAATGCCAACAATGGGAAATAGAGCAAATAACACCGGGAAATGGAAATGTGCGTGAATGCAGCATGTTGAACCAAGATTTCTACAGTTTCCGATCCAAACTAAACATTTCAACATTCCTGGTAGTTTAGGTTTCCCGTTAACCGTAACTGAGTAATTTCAGAGTCTCCTGTGAGAGGGACTCGGGTTTTCTGGATGCCCCAAGAGCATCTCCATCATATGATGTGCAACAACAGCTGAGGTGAACACAGACAAATGGCAGCCAGAATCAAATCAAAATTTCATTTTACAGCTTCCTGGTGGAGAACCAAAACATCTGCTTCTCCTCAGATTGCTGGGATTTTACAGAAGCTATCACTTCTGTGAGAGCCTACTGAGAATGTTCTGCCTTCACTGTTTTTCATTGGAATGTTTATTCTTCAAATAACCTTTCCCCGTGAGTGTGCAAACCAGCTTTGATGATAACGGCCTCTGTTCCAAACCAGAATTTTCCTCAGACTCACTAGAGCAAAGAATAGCTCAAAATCTACAAAATTCACTTGAATTGCAGAAATACGTTATTTGAGTGCTTGTTCTGCCTAACTTTGTTCAGTGACTTCAAGGTGAGCCCTCACTTCCATGATGTGTCTCATCCTGTGATCAGCATGCTAGAGGATATTCAGTAGCTGGGCACTGTAAGATCCCCTGATGAAGATGCTCCTGTCCAGAAATAATCTTATTGCAGCAGAGACTTGTGCCACAGTTCGGCTGTGGGGTCAACACAATGGGTGATAAAAATTCTCTCCCTTTTTCCCCGTCCCCTCTCTCCAGCACGATTTTTCACAGGGGCTTCAAATGCATGTTTGGCTGACTGAAAGCAGATGAGTGAAGAACGCACAAAACACTCAGGCAATGATTCCCTCCAGTTAGGATACTTCCTGACATCATCTTTGTTTCTTTGCTTTAGGTGAATCTGTACCTTGGGCTATCCGCCCTGTTTGTTCATAAGGGAATAACATTAAGCAGAGTATCTGAGTGTTGCTCATTTTCATGCTGAGCATAAATGCCTTACCTGGTAAACCAAATAACTTATTTAATATGAAACAATATAGCTGATAAAGAGGATCCAAGGGAGATGCTGAAAAAAAGAAATGGGAAGTTTCCCAGCTATTGTAGTGGGAATAATTTACAAGATTTAGATTAAAGTGTTATTTATTGTCTGACTCATATGGGGAAAGGGATGCTAAATTCGTTCCTGGGATGAGAAAGCAGCTGCCACCAGGCTTGTGCTCTCTCTGTGCAAATAAATCAGCCCAAGCTGTAACGCCTCTTTCTGCTCAGGCAGCAATTGGTGGTTGGGTTTTAGGGGGCCAGGTTTTGTCACCCAGTTAGAAATGGTTTCATAAACTGAGTCAGAAGCCACCTTGGATAAGCGGTTCAATCACCCTCCACAGCACATGCCTTGTGAAGGAGAAAGCGAGACCAGCCTAAAGGCCTGCTGGGAGCCAACTTACGCTCTTTGTTAGCAGCTTAATTAAAGCAGCTCCATTAAACCCCCAGCTTCCCTGGGGTGTTACCCCTCTGCGCAGCAAGCAAGAAGACGGGATCCATCAGGTAGTGTTTTACACCCACTTTGCGTGGGCGAAAATCAATACAAAGCACTGAACGTGCCTGCTTCGCCAGCACTCTGTTTCTTCCAGAAACACAAAAGCATTTGTAACCCCATACAGCTGCTTGTGCTTGGCTGCAGCAGCTTTGTGCTGCCAAAACAGCAAAAGGCAGCCAGAGGATACTCAAGAATGAGGCTGTAGTGATCTGAGCCATAATGACTTTACACTTCTTTTTTAGTTCAGTTCTTATTTAGGTAAAACTTTCACTGGTGTCATATTTAGGCCTGGCCTGCCGGCTGCCCTCTCCCAGGTTTCTCCAGGCTTACCGAAGCTTTGTGCTTCGCCGCCGTGCTGGTCCTCGCACTGCACCCACCACTGCTGGACATGAGCACCTTTCACCTCGGATAGGGCAGGGGCACACACGTCCTCTACCTGGGGACAAGTGGATGTAGCAAGTGGAAATCCACTTGCCCCGATTCAGCTGCACTGGGCTGCCCTGGAGCTCTGTGTGCAGTTCTGGGCGCCACAGGATAAAAAGGATATAAAGCTACTGGAGAGTGTCCAGAAGAGGACTATGGAGTTGGTGAAGGGTTTGGAGAAGAAGCCGTATGAGGAGCGGCTAAAGTCACTGGGTTTGTTCATCCTGGAGAAGAGGAGACTGAGAGAAGATCTCATGGCAGCTACAGCTTCCTCACAAGGGGAGGAGGAGGGACAGGCGCCAACTCTTCTCTTTAGTGACCAGTGACAGAACCCGAGGGAATGGCAGGAAGATGTGCCAGGGGAGGTTTAGGTTGGACATGAGGAAAAGGTTCTTCACCCAGAGGGTGCTGGACACTGGAACAGGCTCCCCAGGGAGGTGTCACGGCCCCAAGCCTGACAGTGTTCAATAAGAGACTGGACAAGGCCTCAGACACATGGTGTAAACTGTGGGGTTGTCATCTGCAGGGACCGGAGCAGGACTCAATGATTCTTGTGGGTCACTTCCAGCTCAGGACATGATTCTATGATCTGAGACTTCCACGTGGATCTGGCAGAAACAGCACGGTGTTCATGAGAGCTCTTCACTCCCGTGGAGAGACAGCTAAAGACCAGGTGGTACCCTACAGCTCCTCAAGTGACACTAAACACATACTGCTAAGCAACCCTGACTGTCTCACGTTAAGTGACAAATTTTCTCCTTGAAAGCCTTTGAGGATTTTTTCAAAAGTACACATTATTCTGGGATTTTGTTACAGAAAGCAAAGGTCGAACGAATTCATCATGGCCAGACAGGAGAAGATGCATGACGGTTCACAGGGAGTTTGCCAGTAATTGCAGCCCACCTCTTGAAAAAGATTAGAGGAAAACATTCTCAGTTGAGAACAGATCTGAACCACAACACCAGGGGAGCAGCTCTGAGAACCACCCTCCTCCCAGCCACCTGGTTCTTAGCCTTGGCCCAAACCAGCTACGGGGTTACAACACCATCTTGTTTAATAGCTTTAATTGCCAGCTCAGCAAGTGAAACACAATTGCAAGAGCTGCTGGGTCACTGAGAAGAAGGTCTGCACCATCTTCCATCAGACTGCAACTCCTTGACCCTGCTGAGACTGTCTCCACTGCCCCACACCGCGCAATACAGCCACAACGAGACGAGGTCACGGCACGGAGTCAGGTCATCATCTGTCAGGATGACAGAAATCCTCTACTCGTTTGTGGATGGTAGAAAAGTCTCACCACAAATGCTGCTCCTGAACACCAGTAAGGAATCGGCAGTCGGAGGAGCAAACTGGGAGTCTTTACAAAGGAGGTCAGGAGCTGCACAGCAGCTCTTAAAAATGTTTCCTCTGCCCATGTAAGTCCCCTCTGCCATGAAAGAAGCTGCACAGCAGGGAAAATGCACTGGTAAATCACATGCTGACAATCTCACAGCATAAACTTTCCTTTGATTTTTGAGTATTTAACTACAACTACACTGCTACCTATTTTTTTTTCCTGTCTTTGCAGCAGAAAATACAATACAGAAGGTAAGCAATTTATTTTCCTTAAAAACACGGATGCCAGGAAGAGCTCAGTTTAGAGTGATGCTGTTATCTGTTTAAGTTTGCATTTCTTTGTTCCTTCTGTGCTGTTTTATTACCTCTTTCTATCAGCCATATCCAATGGCTTCTTAAATTCTGCCTCCAGCCACAAGGAATGTAAGCAAGTACAGCTGATATAAAATGACATCCATGCCTTCATTCACTGAGCAGTGATTGTCTGTTGAGTACTTGCAGGGAAATACTTTCTTCGTCTTTTTTTTTTTCTTCCCCCTCCCGAATACAAATCCCAAGGCAGCTGAGGTTACACAACCAGCTCCATACTTAGTTTAAAATACGTCTCAATTTATAAGCCATCTGCAGCACTCATCATTAAAGGCCACAAACAGGAAAACTCACAGCAATGATAAATAATCAGCACTCAAATGAGCACTCTAGTTCGAGGCAAGAATCTGGGTTGATCAAAATGCTCTCTAAATGGTGCCGGCTCAGTGAATGGGACATTCATATCACAAACCACATGTCTGGGAACAAACGGCTCACTTTCCAAAGTCAGGCACATATTTTCTGGCTCGGAAAATCCTCGACCTGCAAATCATAGAAGTATCATTAGATGCTTGCCCTTTTCTTTACTCTTGCTCAGAGATGCACTTTGGCACCATTGCCAGAGATGTGGAGGCAGGTGGGGCTTCTGGCCTGGCCCCTACAACCATCCCTGTGCGCTCAGGCACAAAGCAAAGGGTCTGGGGTGCACTGCAGACAGAGAGAGGCAGTTCAGTGAATGCCCTCACAGAATCCTTCGCATCAATATCACCATGGATTACTTTATGTACTTACATCCCTACTAATGCAGGAAGAAATATGTTGATACGTCGGGAAGACTTGTTACCGAAAAAAAAAAGTGAATAAAATAAATTAGATTCTGCGTTTCATTCCGAAGGTGACCAAGTCAGAGATTGCTCTGGTATTGTGCATGGAACAAAGCGCTCCCCACATGTCTAAATGCATCACAGGATGCAGCCACAAGTGATGCCACCGAAAAGAAATGCTGGACTCACAGAAATCGGAGCCCTCATCTTCGAGAACATATAAAACCGAACATGTTTATATCCCATGATGAAAATTACAGGACAAGTGGCATTTCTTTGTATAGTGGAGACTAGGCAACTTAAGTCTCTCAAGATTTCCACCAAAATATGTTGATTGCCTTTGCGATTTAGATTTGCAGAGACTTTTCTGATTGCATTTCAAGGCACATTATGTGCTCTGGAGAGGCACTATAATTTCTTTATTTTTGTGAGGCCGCAGAAGGATTCCTAGATTTTTGAAACTAGAGATGGAAAGATGTATCTTTGCCCCCGATGAATCCCCCACCAGGACAGGACTGCCTTCTACGGCACACTGCCCAGGACTCGCCTTGTCTGGTTTGGAGTGACAAAAGCTTGTTTCTGGAGGCAACGCCAAATTTCTAAAGGTTTCACTTTTACAGAGCGATCATCAACATGGTTGGTCCTATCATCAGTTATTGTTTGTTAATTCTTCCTTTTCTAAAACTCTCACCTTTTCCCGTTATTCTAGAAAAACTGCAGAATTTCAGAAACATTTGTAAAAGAAGCCACTATGATAAAGCTGGACAGGCTTATGCTCAGTGGTACTTTATTTTATTAATGAATTCCTACTGAGGTCATTAGGGTTCTCTGTACAGTAAAATCAGCAGGCTTTGGCCCTCAGAGCTCTCATACAAGAGGAATAAATCACCAAGCACTGGAGCAGAATCTGTTCTTGTACTTTTGTCTGAGTTTTTTCTTGTTGTTATTATTTTCTTTCAAATCTTTCATGCTTGATTAAAGAAATTTCTTCTTGTTTTTCTGTTCTGTTTTTATTATGCTTGTAGATAAAAAGCCTTTGCACGGCAGGAAGAAGAACAACAATTTGCCAACTCAAGCTGCATTTACCATCTGGTATCGAAGAACTTAGCAGACTGCCTGTTCCATCAATGCGATAATATTATGTTGCCTTAATGACCCCGTGCTCCAATTTGAAGATAAACAAGTTGGACTCAAATGACAGATAGGGACATTCACCCCCTGTAATAACCAGCATTTCCTCTGCCTTTGTCACCAATTACCACAGCATTGATCACAGACTGATAGCAAAAGGTAGTGCAATTTCAGAAAATCAGCCTTCTCTGCTTTTTCCTTTCTGTGCCTTCTTTAATTTGGTTTAGATGGCTGCAGTGCCAGATGGGTACAAGCTGCATTGAGCAAGACAAGGGAGTCCCATTTCCCAAGAGAGGGGAGAAGGGGGCAATGTCCTGCTCAGATCACCAAAGCCAACGTTTCCAAAGGAACCGGCAATTCCGAAGGCTCAGTGTCAGACACCCTAAATGAGACACATTTTCCAAAGGAAGATGTTCGACATATTGCAATAAATGACAGTGTGATTTTTGAAACCTGGCTGGTCAATGACTGCTTCTGACATCAGACCTCCAGTATGGCTGTGCAGCAAGCGAAATGAAACACAGATTTCCTGAGAACACTGTTATAGTCTGAAAACCTTAGTATGAAATGAAATGAAATGAAATGAAATGAAATGAAATGAAATGAGTACAGCTTCTCACCCCCATGATGTCCAACTGGGGGATTTAATCAGCAGTGCCAAAGAGGAAAACTCAGTGATAACCCATCTAGTTCAGGTCTCTGGCATTCCTCACCACCCGTGCACCCACCTCTGCTTCTGCCTCCAGTGGCTCATATTGCCTGGGTCCCACATCTTTCTCCTCTTCCGACCCCACAGTTACTCATCAGCTTTTGCTGCAGCGAACAGGGAGTACCTTGCGCACACTGCGGCGTATGCAAAAATCAGCTTCTGTTTTCAAGGGCAAGGATGACAAATTAAACGCGGAGCGACTGTTAGTTTTACGGATGAACTACGTGTCCAAAGTAGAACAAACGCAGCGCAGGCTACTACTACATCACCTGCCACGAAGTGATAACGACAGCCACCGGCAACTGGCTATTGATCTTCCCCAGAGTCAGTAGGAGCCGAAACAATGAAAACAAACTATTTGGGGCTCATGCAGAAAGACATTAACAGAGTGTTCCCTGCAAAGAAAGACTTGGATTTGCTGGAATTGTACGCAGAAGCGTCATCCTTTAATAGACAGAGTAAACATGGGAATAATCAAAGGATCATCATTTTTGGAGGCTAAAAAAAGCCTGTTAAGCTTTACCTCCTGCCAGGGCATATTAGAAGTAAAACTCCCTACCCTAGCCTCTGCATTTACCAAATGAGAGAACTATCAGGAAAGATGGGCTGTTTTCCAGACTGTTTTCACAGCTCCCATCACACAGGTGATGGTGAAAGAAGGAATACAGCAGGTGAAAAAGAGGGAATGAACCCCAGCTGTCCCCAGGGGGGACATCCCCTTGGAAACCACTGTTCGTGGGCACACTGGTCAACCCACAGATGTCTACAGCCAGGAGGAAAATTACAAACATTTCTACAGAATATTGGCAAGGCCTTTACACAGCATGAACCATAAATAAACCAGTCGCATTTGCCACATGATAAGGAGAAGAAATGATAATGGTTATATGTCAAGGACACTTTTATCCAGAGCTGTCATGATAATTCCTTCCACTATAATACATTTGCCAAAAGAGTAATAAATAAAAGCTAAAAGCAAGGATACTGTCTGTAAGCAGGAGTGATGAATTTTGAGCCAGAAATTAAATCTTGGCTCTCATCCACAGGCTAACCAGCTTCACAAGCATCTACACGAGTTTAACAAGGCTACTCACAAAGCAAAGAGGCCCACAATAAAAGAGAGTTGCTCACGATACACCCATCGACAGCTACAAGGATAAGCTCCACGGTGAGATATCTTCACGGCTTTGCTATGAAAATAGCCACGAGAAGCAGGATGTGGTCCAGGGAAGGGCTCTGCAGAAGGGACTCTCCAGCAACGATGGCAGCAAACCTGGTGAAATATCACAGCTTTTAAATATTGCATAACAAATTCTTATGTAATTCCTACTAGAGATTCCCAAATATTATGCATTACTGCGCCATGTCTACTTTATAATGTCAATGTTTTAATTAAAATGTGATCTCATTTATGACTTAGTGGAGCCTGCAGCTTTATAAGGACCCTTCAGGATTCAGCCACTACGCTATCAGTTGGAAGAGATGACCATGGAAGGAGCTGTAGACCCAGAGCTACAGCTGATCTAAGTGATCACCGTCAAATGGGGCTGCAGCTTCCTTGCTCTCCCTGTCTGGAAAGGGGTTGTAAGACACTCTTATTAATCAGAGAACAGATTAAGGGAATAACTCAAATACTGACTTGCCTCAAAGGCCTGGGAGAAGGCTTCTTAAAGTTAATTGAAAGAATGGCACAGACTTCAAGCTGCTTTGTACCAGTTCCTAACAGACAATTTGACTGTACCATAGTGAAATGTAAGCCACAAACATATTAAAATATGTCACTTAACTATTGTTGCTCCTGCTAAAAATGCCATGAGTAGCTGGGATCCTTATCACCTAAATCCTTCCACCTTGAACAGTGATTGCATAGTACAACACCCTAAAGCTATTAAGATTCTTTTGTTCATAGCCTTGTTACTATGAAATGGTTATTAGAGAAATGTCATTGGGGAGAAAGAGATGCTGCTTAGTTTTCTGGAACAGGAACTTACTCGGAAGATAAATTTATATTATTATCTCTTCCACTTTTCTCTGGTGTGCTTACTGATGTTCTGCTCACAGGAGAAGCTGCTCTCTCTTGATGAAGGAATAAGCTGTTTGAAACCAAAAAAAAAAAGCAGATCAAAGAGGAGAGCGGCTCGGTGACGGCAGACGTCAGCTACGGGAGGGGGACGAAAGCG
The DNA here is from genome assembly GCA_013399365.1 of Pampusana beccarii. Classification (NCBI taxonomy): domain Eukaryota; kingdom Metazoa; phylum Chordata; class Aves; order Columbiformes; family Columbidae; genus Pampusana; species Pampusana beccarii. The sequence continues at coordinate 570,405 of VWYH01004268.1, read as the reverse complement.
AATGTGCTGCTGATTGAGGAAGCCATTTTTGTTCGACTCCACGTGCACAAGATAAAAGCAGGGCTCACTTTCTGTGTGTCTGTTCATCTCACAAATCGTCCGGGGTAATAGTTTTCAGCCCACCCATCAAAGCGGTATCTTCACCTACACCACACGCATCGGTCTGTGCAACAGAAAAGGCATCTCACAAGCAAACAGGAATGGGTTTGCCTAGCAAGGGGGTGGTTAGAACCCCTCAGCATCACAGACACTGATTTTGAGGCTACAGCTCAAAATAAAACTGTATTCCCAGTAAATATTTGGTCTCAAAACACAAATGTTCTCACATCTGTATTTGCTGGACCCTTCACTAAGAGACCCTATGTACTGTTTCATGCGACTGCGCCTTGTTCCTCACCTCTGGGCCCAACCACAGCGCGGCGACACTTCCCATTTTCAAACCTCCCTGGAAGCCTCGCTTTGACAGACTTCCTCGGGATACCTAGTTGATCCGTATTTAAAAGAACACACGTATTTCTTCCTATCCTTTCATAGGCGTCCTTAAACGAAGCTCCTCAGAACAGGGACATTTTGTTTATGATATACCAGGCATCTGGCAGGACATGATGAGCCCTTCAATAAAAAATGAAGAACAGTGAAATACTGTTCATGCTCAGTGTCTCTGCCCCACTTGGCCTAGCATGCTTAGGCTAATTACTGATGGGTCCACTAATGTAAGTGCCAGTCATACACTGTTGGCTTTTAGAGCTCTAAATCTGGACTTTGCATACAGATCTGGATCAACTCACTTTGCAGTTGACTGAACATTGTCACCAGAATCGTCACAGAGCAACAAAGGGAGAAGCAAATAAAAGGAGGCTGCAGATGTGAATTTTGACCCTCCCTCAGATTCTTTTAAATCATCCTGGAAACAGAGAAATCGGAACATGTTCACTGTCATTATACCAAACAAAGCCGACGGGAAACCTGGCAAGGAGAAACTTTCTACAGATTGTGCTGCTAAAGTGGAGGCTACCAAGGCTTGATCGTAATTATCAGACTCAATCACGTAACTGAAACGAATTCTTTTCCCTCAAAATCCTAAGCCCCTGCAACAGAAACCCTCCTTGTTGTAAAAACAGTGTGTGGATTGACCTCCTAACACAAAGTGAGGCAAAGATGACCAAGAGATTTATAAAGATCTGTGTCCCAATATCTAAACTAAATTCAGGATAAAAAGCTAGGTGAAAATTAATGGATTATCTGAGTTTACATGATAAGTCAGTGGCACAGTCCAGCTGAATCCATGTATCCTAAACTGAAGTAGCTGTTCTAGTCATTGGCTTTTCATGACAAACAAGTTAACTACTGGCTTACAGGTGTATACACAGCCACCTATAATAAACAGTCATGCCACAATGGAATGGACTGCATGAGTAACCAACACCAAATCCACATTACATACAAGAGCTGGGAGTAAAAATGCCCTGTCTTCTTAGTAACATTGGTTGAGATTTGACACAGGACAGTGCCTGGTTATGCAACCCTTCTACTCAGGGCTGCTACTGAAATATTATTTCACATCATTCACTCCAGCTATGTGGCCTGGAAATAATTGCCTGGAAGAGGCTGGCTTAATTTTTTTTTTTTTCCCCATGGAGAGAGCAGTTCTTTTGAAAGAGTGGTAGCTCTAGCTTTAGACTGTGTCTAAAGAGGGTTATATAAAACTCAATATCGGTGTATGTGTTTTCAAGCGATGGTTTTGAGACTTGTTTGGGATTCAAGCGGTTCCCCATGGACCTGCTGTGAATCTGAACAGAGTGATGCTGCACTATCGCAATGCACGGCGCAGAATGAGCAGCGGCTCTGAAACAACTTCTTCTGCAACAGCCCAAGCAAGACAGAAAGGGGGCAAAGGAAGAGGGCATTGTAATACCTGCTCAGCTTTCTAAAAATGTGGCATCCTTCACAGAGTATTCTAACTTACAGCAGCTATTAAAGCCACTGGATTCCAAGTCTGGACTTCACCTGGCTGATTTTTGTTTAATGTTCAAGAAATTATTTGTGCATCATCTAGTACTTTCCTTTATTCAGCCTGCAAACACTGGAAAAGACTTAAGGGAAACTCAGTTCTGTATTCCTGACTGGAGGAAGTAAAATGTAAAAGTCTTCAAAAAATGGTCAGTTTCAGATTCCATTTGCCTCTCATAAGTGAAGAGAAATATAAGCTTTACTGTGGCTTTTCTATCCTGTTCCAGGAATTAGCAGAATATAGCAAATTCTAGCTAACCAGACCTGGGATTTGTTGGATGGAGCAGAGTAAAATTTCATCTTTGGCTCTTGCAATTATAAAGCAACATATTGATTAGCAGTGGAAGAATGAATAAAGCAGGAAAATCTTAACAACCCAATAATCTCTGATTCTTGATTTTCCACCCTTTTCCCACTTTGTATCATGAAAGCAGATCAGCCTCGTGCCTATCTCTGTTCCATCATCTGAGGGTGAGGTTTGGACTACAGACACAGGTAGGAAAAAACCTACCCCAAAGCCTGTTTTCACCAGAATAATCACCAGTAACTTTTCTGCAGCGAACTGTTACATTGCAGTTTGGCAGCCCATACCTACCAAGGTCACCGTCTGTCCCAAGGTGCGACATGGATGGGGCCACCATTTAATCCCACACACCCAGTGGAAACAACACGGTAAGGTCACAAGGACCTGGGGTCCATCAGACAGATGTGTGAGCAAAATCAGGCAACTGGGCTCCCCACATGGCTCAGGAAGATGTGCCCCCCCTGTAGTTTCGAGAGGAGGTGTACCCACCTTAGGTCTTCAAGGGTAAGCCACTGCTTCTGTTCACCAGAAATACATTCATTTCCTACCGCTATACTGCAAGAAAAGTGTAGTATTTGTGACCCAGGAGACAAGGACTATGTAGAAGGCAGTGACAGCGTGCAGTGGGAGCGGAGGGCTGTGCTGCTCGTTGCAGAGGGATCTGGAAGCCCCACGGCAGAGGGCTCCTCACCGGGCAGCCACCCTGCCGATCTCACAGGGACATGGAAAAAGCGTCCCCAACAGGGCTGTGCTCTCTGTCCCGCAGACTCTCTCATGGGCCACTGCATGGAAGACGCACAAGTATCCCCCTCTTCTCCTCAGAACATTTCGTTGCACCTACTCCCGACAGAATCATAGAATCATTTAGGTTGGAAGAGACCCCCAAGATCATAGACTCCAACCATAACCTAACTCTGGCACTAAACCATGTCCCTAAGAACCTCGTCTATGTGTCTTTTAAACACCTCCAGGGATGGTGACTCCACCACTTCCCTGGGCAGCCTGTTCCAGTGCTTCACAACCGTTTCTGTGAAGAAATTTTTCCTAATACCCAATCTGAACCTCCCCTGGTGCAACTTGAGGCCATTTCCTCTCATGCTATCACTGGCTACTTGGGAGAAGAGCCCAACCCCTCCACACTACACCCTCCTTTCAGGCAGTTGCAGACAGCGATCAGGTCTCCCCTCAGCCTCCTTTTCTCCAGGCTGAACAGCCCCAGTTCCCTCAGCCGCTCCTCATCAGACTTGTGCTCCAGACCCCTCACCAGCCTCGTTGCCCTTCTCTGAACTCTCTCCAGCACCTCAGTGTCTTTCCTGCAGTGAACAGCCCCCCTGACGTCTGAGGGAAAGGCAAAGCTGGAGAGGAACAGCAGCAGGAGGATGGGGAAGGCAAACCCCAGTTCTACATTTCGGTCCAGCCAAGAAGCTGCTTCTGCTCCAGAAGGGACCCCCAGAGCACCTGCGGTCCCACCCTGCCCCAGCCGGGACACACATCCACACCAGCACTGAAGGCGGAGGGTGACTCCCCGCCGTGACTCGAGCCCGCTTTCACTTCCAGACCAGAGCATGGCATCACCCCTTTAGAATTCACATCGCTGTAATCCATCCCATTAAACGACGATTAACTAACAGCGGCCACTGCTTGCCAGCGAATGCCAGCATTAACTGTAACACAATAGGACCACAGGCCTAAGCCCGTTTGTTGGGGTTTTTTTTGCAGATTGCAAACCTGTCAGCGGAGCGGGAGTGTTGATGTCATGTTCTGACTCAGTCACAGTGCTTGCTCCTGGGGTCACCCTGTATTCCAACACCACCAGCACCCCCTCTCCAAATCTCACCCATTATTTGCTCATTGTGGCCAGATTTTGCCAGGAGGAAGAAAGGAGGAACAGGCTGACATCACCTGCTTATTAATAGATGGGTCGAGAAGAACCATCTCCAATAAAGGCTTGGGTGATGATGTTCTCAGGAGGACGGTGTGTTAGCGAGCAATACACGCTGGTAACCTTGTAAGGGAAGCAGCTGTCTGCCCAGTGGCTTCTGCTGAACACTTGAAACACAGTTTTCTGGTCCTTCAAAGGGCACGGTCAACCCCTCACTGGGAAAAACGGTGCTTGGGGACAGCCAGAGGGAAATGAGTTCCTGTGCAAAGCAGAGTCATCTGTCTTGGTAAAAGCAAATAGCAAGGTTCTTCAGGGAGACTGAGAGAGCTGGGTCTGTTCAGCCTGGAGAAGAGAAGGCTGAGAGGGGATCTCATCAATGTTTATCAATATCTCAAGGGTGAGTGTCAAGAAGATGNGTGGGTTGGACTGGATGATCTCCAGAGGTCCCTTCCTACCCCAACCAGTCTGTGATTCTGTGACTCTGCGGCACTCTGTCCCTCACTGCTGACCCATCTCAGCCTCCAGACCGAGACCTGCAGCTGGACGCAAGCTGCGGTGGGTGAAAAACGTGAAACATCTCGTTTAATCAGTAAATCTCCTCCTTTCTGCTTGCACGTTTCCTGATAACAAACAGTTAGAAACTTTATCAAAGGCATTTGTTATTGAAAATTGGTTTGTGTTAAAAAAACTCTTGGTAAAGAACTATTTGGTGCAGCTCAGTGTTAGGAATGATAACTCCAAGTCATACAGGGTGGGGGTTTTTAGTGTTTAAATAGTTGCTATGGGGTGGGTTTTTTTAATGTTTAAATAGTTGTGTGCAATTCTTGGTATTATGCTTCCACAGCAAAATCACAGGATTGCAAGTTTAAAACTCACCTCTTGTGGATCAACTTTAAGTTCAAATGCATCTTTCCAGGAGATTTTTCTACCAGGAGGCGACTAACGAAAAGCCAACTCAGAACAGGAACAAATGGACTCTAAGCAAATTCATTATGAAATGTTCCCTTGTTTTTCCCAGCTGATGGGAGAGGCCATTTAACATGTTCGAGTTAGTCAAAATAGAGAAATTACTACACAGCTGTATTTCTAAGGCTTCTTTGATGTATCTCCTACGTATTATTCCCATTTACCCATTTCCAAGACATGGAGACTCCAGCACTGAGCCTCCTCTCAGCAGCAACACTGCAAGATGAGAGGTTTGCTAATTTCTCTCAGAAAAGGCAGAATATCACAGTATTCCCTACCACGAGGATCGATTTACCAACTCTCAGCTGCGCCTACTGTCCCGCATATATTTCCAGTACAAAAATTAAGCAGAGGGGAAAGGATGCCTGAACCTTACAACTCAGTGGTAAAGGTGACCCTGGCAGACCCTGGCAGTGACCCTGGCAGTGACTTGCTGGTGGCCCTGGCACAGAGCAGAGCCCCGCGGCTCCTCTAGGATGACCACTCAACACTAAAACTGAAGACACTCAGCAGCACCGAACTGGCATTTCTTTCCGAAGGCACCATCAACTGAGTGGTTCGGTGAGAAGGAACCCTGTGAATAAGAAAATGGCTTTCTTTTTTGAGTTTCTTCTTCTTTCTCAGGTGGCTGGTAACTGCTGAGGAAGCATTTGAAGAACATCAACTGCAGCAGGTCCATCGTGCCTCGCTCCCACTATTGACTGCAAACACAAGACCTGAGCGGCTGCAGCGTCTTCTTCACTGCCATGAGTGTCCTGCTCCACGTTTTTCCCGGGTATTCACGCTGGCAAACCTGTCGCTGCCACTGGCTGCAGGTCTGGATCGTGATTCAGACTGCTCAAGTCTTCCAGAACGTCACTTTCTTTTTTTTACTAGTCGATTAATTTGCTTGCTTTCATCTGTTTTCAAACAAACCCTTGCTTAAAATCCTCCCTGGGATTTCTATCAGCCAGTGCAGGAAGCAGGAGGCCTCTTTCCAATACAACGTGCTCTGACCTTCTCAGCGCCGTGATGCCAAGAGAGCTGGGCCATTTCCATGCTTCAAGAGCACGGACTTGCAGAGAAATGTGTTACCAACACCTCTGCCATCCTTCCTGCAGGCACCACTCACACCTTCTGCACTGGAAGAGGGCAAGAGCCACTCCAGAGCATGCTGTACACAAATGGAATGAAAATTCTCTCCCTCTGCTGCAAAGAGTGACTTTTAACACCTAAAAAATGAGATTTGGGTTTCCCTTCCTTGGTCCACATACCTATAAACCTATTTTCCTGGGCATAAAAGTACGGAGTTCCAGCTTGTGTTTATCTCAGAGCTGCAGTGAAAAATGAAATCAAGTGTTAGCAAACAGATGTACCAAACATGCACATTCTCTGCTATGACCCTTCTTCCTGCTGCAAGCTGCATACAGGCTTGGAAACACTGAGGTCAGCATTTCATGCCACATGATGAAACCAGATGTAGGTGACCATATTTTCCTAAAATTCTTATAGTATCATAGAACAGTTTGGGTTGGAAGGGACCTTCAAAGCTCATCTAGCCCAAACCCCCTGCAATGAGCAGGGACATCTTCAACCAGATCAGGTTGCTCAGAGCCCCGTCCAGCCTGGCCTTGAATGTCTCCAGGGATGGGGCATCCACCACCTCTCTGGGCAACACTCCAGTTTCACCACCCTCATTGTAAGACACTTCTTCCTCACATCTAGCCTGAATTTCCCCTCCTTTAGTTTAAAATTATTACACCTCATCCTATCGCAACAGACTCTGCTAAAAATTTTGTCCCCATCTTTTTTACAGGCCCCTTTTATAATAAATACTGAAAGGCTGCAATAAAGTCTCCCCAGAGCCTTCTCTTCTCCAGGCTGAACAACCCCAGCTCTCTCAGCCTGTCCTCACAGCAGAGCTGTTCCAGCCCTCTGATCATTTCTGTGGCCTCCTCTGGACCCTCTCCAACACTACAGTCCAGTAAGGATGGATGGGAACCCAAGGAATACAACACAAGAAGTGGTCACTCTCACAATCCGTATGCCATGTTGCTGTCAGAGATTCTGGCATTTTATAAAACCTGAGTTCACAACTAACAGTAACAGAAATAGCAAAATAAGTTCATTTCACCTTTTTAATACTATTGGTGCAATACAGTCTGTCCCACACTGATAGTATCCAAAGGTGTCAGAGGACTCAAATTTGTAGACTTTGTATCTAAAATCAAATTCAGATCAGAGCCAAGGCCAAATCTGAAAAATGAATCTGATCCAGATTCCTGTGACAAAATCTCTGTCCTTTGCTTTCTTGTGAATTTTATGCGGTGCGAGGCCTACGTGAAATGTAGCTGCTTTTCACAGCTTTATTTTTAAAGTTTGAAAAGTTTTATTCCAATTCAAAAGAAACAGTGAGTGACAAGCTGTCTGTTGCTTTCTCTTTCCCTAAAGAACGGCTCAATTTGAATTCAGCAGCACACGCAGTAACCACTGTTTGCCTGGACAATCCCTGTGACTCATTGAAATTCAGAGGCAGGTTCCTGACCTGAACTTTGCAGCTACCTCTTGTCTCTTACAATCGCACATACCAAAGCCTAAGGCTTGAACGTTTGCGGCTGTGGAGGACTTAGATCAAGAATTATACTCGGACTTTACTGTTCAGACCCACCTTTTATCAATACTAATTTTGAAAATCAAGCTCCTCAAAGCATATTGTATTACTCAGTAGCGACACGGCTGTGCTACAGGGCAAGGGATCTTCTTGCAGGTTTTGATATCTGCATATGTGGAAGAAATAGGCCTTCTGAATCAGAGAAAAGCTTGGGCAGACATAAAGGAAAATAAAGCCACTGCTTCTCAAGCTTGAGCCCTCCAGTGCCCCAGTCTGGCCAGCTGTCCTTCCCAGCCCACATCCACTTAGCACAGCAATGGTGTGAACATCCCGCTGGGGCGCAGGAAAAAAAAGGTGTGGACAGCAGCCACATAAAGAGTCTCTTCTGCTGTTACCAAAGATGAAGAGGCTATAAAATTCAGATCAAGATTTGGATTTTGAATGCTAATCAACTTCTTCTGCCTAACCACCAAGTCACACGTTTCAGCTAATGGATGTATTATTCTCTTACAAGTGAGATGTCTCCATGGGAAGTGCCATCAAACAGGCACTAAGCTGTGCCATTCCTATTTACTGTGCCCAGGAACTGTTTACACAGTAGTTTACACACATACATTTATTCAAAGAAGCTTTGGAATTGGGCAGAAGCCAAATATTTGCAGATGGGTTTTGCAAGACAGGAGAGCTCAGTGCCTGGCTGGACACAGGTCTGCCCAGAAACACAGGATCCTTGAGGTTCCAGTTTTGCAAATAAAGAGTACAAATTGTCAAACACCAGAAGAAAAAGTGGCACTGACTACCATGGGCAACTACGTGCTCAGAGCCATCCCTGTGTCTCAGCAAACCCGCTCCCCACCCATCCCCATAGCTTGCTAATTAGTAGCGTGTTTCATTTTCAAGGAAACGGAAAATCGTCAAACACAAATTTCCATTTACTTGGCACGTTGCCCCCAAAAAACAAAGATTTAAGGTGTGTATTCAACAGAATTTAAACTAAGCACTAAATTGGATGCAGAGCTCAGTTTGGTCCTGCAAAGCAATGCTTCATTCGCCCGCAGGATTTTCTATTTCTGTGCTGCTCAGGATAACAACAGATGGGACCCCTAATTCGAAGGACAACCTCAAGGCTGGAGACAACAAAAACAGGCCAGAGTGAAAAAATAACTTCGTTGCAGATGTGGGGAGAAATGTGTATTTTCAGCTGAAAAAAAGGCCAGATAGCAGGGGAGAGTACTCTGGATTGCTAAAACATCCCAAAATCCCACTGTAGTTGTCTTCCTCAAAACCCAAGCCATCGATTTCACCAGGAAGGCCAAATTAACTATGAAGGCAAAAGAGGAGTCTTATCTAGAAGACCAGGAGCTGGATATGAAAATTTGCTACCAGCTCAGAGAAAGAAATTTCTCTTTTGTGCTACCAGCATTGCTGGTTGGGAATTTTCTGCCAATGCCTTCTGAAGGAAAAGGCAATCATTTTTATTTTAATCAAAAAACCAAAATGAAAGATTTGGTTCCAGGTCTTGTTGACCCAATTGAAACACTTCAGCTGACCCACTTGAAAACAACACTTCTTTTTAGGTCAATTTTTCGTTAATCTCTGTCTGCCTCGGCTACCTCACTGTCTCGGAGAAGTGATATCTCACATTCTTCCTTTCTCTTTACCCCTTCCCTTCTCTGTGCTCTCCTCTTGGACTGAATCCGAGAAGATGCCATGGGATATCCTCCCCAGCTGAACTGCAGCTGTGTACCACGGAGACGAATCCAGCCACAAGCCAGAAGAGAAGCCTAAGGCACTAGGATTGATCCAGCGGATGTGGTCAGATCAAGCTGAAACAAAACGCTTTGACTTGCAGAATGAACACAGTTTGGAACATCTCATGACTTAATGATAAATTTCAGTATCTTCAATCTTGGTTGAACCATTAGGCCAAAACCAACCACTGAAGCATCCGTTTTCCACAGAACTCAAATTCCAGTTTATGAAAAAGCTGTGCATGACCATCCCAGTGAGCACACCACCCACGACCTCTTGGCTGCTTCTTCACCACTCGCCCTGGCTTTTGGTTTGGAGCCAGCGGCAAGAGGAGCTCTCTGCCCACGCTGGAAGCCTCTCTGAACTCTGCTTATTGTCCCCTCACCAACAAGACAGCCTGGAGCAAACTGCCCGTTCCCATCCCAGCACACCTGAGCCGTTTGTGGCTAAACCAGCTTTTAGGTCCTGGTGCCGGACTGCCCCAGAGCTGCCTTGGGAGCTCAGCCGCACCGCGTCACGGAGCGACACAGGGGCACCCGCACCAGCCTGGAGCTGATTCACCTGCACACTGGAGTCAGAGAATCAGAGTCACAGAATAGTTCGTGTAGGAAGGGACCTTCAAAGCCCACCCAGTCCAACCCCCTGCAATGAGCAGGGACATCTTCAACCAGATCAGGTTGCTCAGAGCCCTGTCCAGCCTGGCCTGGGATGTCTCCAGGGATGGGGCATCCACCACCTCTCTAGGCAACCTGGGCCAGGGTTTCACCACCCTCATTGTAAAAAATCTCTTCCTCATGTCTCGCCTGAATCTCCCCTCTTTCAGTTGAAAACCATTACCCCATGTCCTATCACAACAGGCCCTGCTAAAAATTTTGTCCCCATCTTTCTTATAGGCCCCTTTTAAATACTTAAAGGCCGCAATAAGGTCTCCCCAGAGCCTTCTCATCTCCAGGCTGAACAACCCCAGCTCTCTCAGCCTGTCCTCACAGCAGAGCTGTTCCAGCCCTCCGATCATTTTTGTGGCCTCCTCAGGGCCCTCTCCAGCAGGTCCAAACCAACGCACCTGCACAAGCACAACACAACGTCTCCGGCTATTACAGTCTCAGCCCACTGAACGTGGCAGGTGAAACGCCACAGAGACTCTGCCCCCGGCACCCCCACCAGTTACTCACTCGGACTGGGGGGTCCCACCCTGGCACAGGGCCAGCCCTTCCCGCCCATTCTTTCACCAAAACGCACAGGCAGCTGGCGCTCACCAGTATGCACAGTGGGGCACCTCCAGTAAAGAGCCGGTGGTTCAGCGCCGGACTGGGCAGCCCTCCCGGCCCACCTCAGTGCAGCGGAGGAGAGCAACACGAGGGGTCGCGGAGCCAGAGAGGATTTCTGGCCGAGGAACGCGGCCAGCAGCAGAGCAGCCGGCAGCCTCACGTTTCGCGGCCGCCGCGCTCTTCCGCAGCCATATCAACCTGCGGAGGCCAGAAAAACCCAGCGATGCTCCTGACAGAAGCGGCATCCTGAAACTCATCATTCCCCGAGCTCGGCATCTCTGCCTCCGGCTTCCAACACAGCCTTATAAGCAACGCTGAGCATCAGCATCGTTCTGATGCTATAATCACCTTTCCCAGCACTCAGATTTCTCCTCTTCCTCTCGGTGCCTCGATTCCCTCTCTCTTTGCTTCTGTCTGCTCTGGACGCTGCTTAGGGAAGGTGAGGAGTGTCTCTCAGTAACGTAAGGAGAAGGTTTATCACTGTGTCTGTAAGCACTACTGTACCACTCCTTAGAATTCTGGTTTTGTATATTTTTCCTGTATAAATATTTGCTTGTATAGCATCTGTTCAGCTGCAAATTAGCAGAGAAGTAAGAAGACCCAAGAGTTACACTAAATGATTTTTTCATGACTGACTTAGACCTGTTCCTTTGCTGCTTAAGTGCGTTTCTCACATTCACTCCACAAGCACAATAATCTCTTGTTAACAAAAGACAGCTGCTACGGTGATTTTTTTTTTAGTTCAAAGCACATACAAGCTGTATCTAAAACCACACGCTTTGCAAAGTGACAGTCAAAATATTACTTAAATATTTTGATGTCCCCTAATTGCAATGAAATGCCCACAGAACAGCTCCCCGTTGCATGTCACACGCTGGTGACCACCAGCACAGCAAGGTCCCAGTGCCCTCTGGAGGTGAGTCCTGGCTTGTGGGGGGAGAAAAACACGAGCAATCCTCTTGTAGGCTTTGGGGGGCTGGAAAGTATGAGGAGATTCTGACGTCTGCGTTCACACTGGCATTTGCAGCCAACTGGATGCATGGGGAGCACTGCATTTCTTGTAAGCATCGTCAATAAAATGAAGAACTCCATACTGAAATTTGCTCCTTTGCCTGAATGTTAAGTCACTCTCCATTTTTACACACACGCAGCTCGCTGGTTAGAAGCACAGCATTCGGACCTCGCGCTGCAATTCTGAGCTGGGCAGCCCAAAGAGAGAGACCCAGGAGAAAATGTTTGTAAAACCCGGAGCCCTTTGGAATCAGCACCGCGCTATGGTCAAATTTCACCCACACTGTAATGAAATTCCTACACGAGGCCATTTTCTTCATTCCCATTTTTCATTTTAAGGAAAATTTGGATTTCTATGTGATGTGTGGTACCAAAAGAAGTGCTGAAATGTTAGGAAAAATTCTTACAGGATCTCCTTTTACAGCTTAAAGGGGTTTAGCCCAGAAAAAGTCTGAACAAGAAAAACATCAGAACTTTTTCATCTCAGACTTGAAACATTTGAAAATACTTCCACCCTTGGTAGCATCCCTAGCTCTCACAAATAAAAGGAAGAAGAAAGAGAGCTGAGCACAAAAATTCCCTAAGGATATCTGCCAGCATCCCCAATTAAAAGCCTTCCAAGCCTAGAAAGAAACAGAACCGAAACTAAGGAGAATATGAACAAAACCAGTTCAAATGACGGTATTATTTTGATTCTTTTGTTTGGCTAAGACAGAATTGCAAACAGAACACCTTATCCTTCCCTCCCTGGAATTTCAGGTGAGAAATCCTGCAGTTTGTAACCTCGGATCAGCTCCATTATTAGAGATGAACGCTTAACTGTGAGCAGAAAACCCACCTTTTGCCAGGAGCTTCATGTTTCTGGAGTCTGGAGCTACAACTATGAATTGTATAATATTATATCCTTTAGAAAATTGTATGACAAAACCTCATATATAACCTTAGTTTTCTCCAATAGCTCCACGGCTTCTGATGTGTAATTTTTAGTTTACTGTATATATCACACTTCCCTGATTGCTATGAGACTAATACATTTGATTGATGACCGCAGCAATCCCTACATTAAGTAGAACTGCCCATTATGTGATTCTGTGTTTATAAAATGTCTGTGCTATTCAAGTGTTTTATTTATAAAACAATAATAACGCTGTCTTTTTTTTTTTCTAGGACCTTCATGTCTATGTGTGTCCTGTTTGGCTCTTTGGGCTCTCAATGTGTGCCTGTCACAAAAAACACGGAAACTTAGCTAGTGCCTCTAGATGGTCTTGTCAACAAAGGTAGGAGTGAATGTTTCAGAAAACTGTCTGTATACATTAATGGAGAAGGGAAAAGGGAGAAAGAGGCACGGGAGAATGAGAGAAACACTTCCTATTTATCAGCCACTACTATTCAGCTTTCCTTCCTTGAGGGGTCGTGGCATCAATAATCTCAGGCAAGTAAGGGATTCAGAGACGTTTTCAGTTGAATAATTCATCTCTCTTCTTATTCTGCTGCAAGAAATGGGAGACAGCTGGTGATACCAGAAAGCCATCAGCTTAAAATGAACACATGAACCTCCTCAGTGCCAGAGTACACAGGTAAGACACGAGGCTTAGCATGTGCCTTAAACCAAGGCCCAGACGATAACACAAACATCATCTAGTTCACCAGCAAAGATAAAACAAGGGAATATCGGAGCCGTCATAGATCAAAATATGAGGCAGCAGCCCCTGTGCCAGGTGAGAAACATTTTCTCTCCCAGCCTAGACACACTTTAAAAGGCAGAAGGAGGATTTCCAGGCCTCTCATGCCCACAGCTTTTAACCCACCTGGGGGCTGTTTAGGCTTTTAACCCACCTGGGGGCACTCGGATCTAGAAGGCAAAGATTGCTGTCGCAGGATTCAGTAGCTTCAGATGGCCTTCTGCTAAGACCTGGATCCAGCCTCCATGATGTAGAGGAGCACAACTACAGTAAAAAGCCTGCCTTAGATAGCTTTACTTTTATTTAACGCAGTAGATTTTGGCACGAAGACAATAACATGCTCTTAAGCGGACCAGGGCCATGCCCTACATTGCTTCAGGAACCTGGAAGGGGAAGGAAATGGTGCTTTCAGAAAGCAGCGGGGTTTTCTGCTGTTTCTTGTATGAGATGGGCGCTACATTGTGGAGAAGAAAGGAAAGTTGCCAGTAAAGAAGCAGTGCATGAGCTGCATTGAACAGACCTCCTACACCTCACTGAGACTAAAACTTAGCAAATGCTCGTGCCCATAAAAAATTGTATTAGGCAGTAAGTAACATCCACGGCCAGGAGCCAAAATCTCTCAGTTGTTTTACAGGGATTTTAAATCTTGACAAGTGTCACAAAATTCCTTTAACCCCCCCAGTGCCACAGCCAGCACGAACTCGGGATGATCAAGTGGCAGGTAGGAACTGGGTTACCTGAAACGGCAAAGAAGAAAAGGCACATGAGCAGGGTTTTCGCCAGCAACTCCAAGTAAGAGCAGGAGTGCGGTCTCAACCATCACATCTGACAGCGTCGCTCCTCAGGGGAGAGCTGCTGCCGCTGCATTCCCATCCCTGAAGAAGCAGCACGGGGTGAGCCACAAACTGCGTACGCCCACGGAGCACGATGTACAATGCAGATGTGCTTTTACTCCCTCCTGTTTCAGCCCCAATTTAAAACCATGAAATTAAAATCGCATTTAATGATGATTATGGGATATGCAGACACAGTACAAATAGAGCTCACGTGAGGGAGGTGCACGTTAATGTGTTTCAAAGGCTACTAAAGCCATCCAAAGCAATGAAGCAAACTGTGGGGTGCGCTAAGCACAAGGCTGGGTTGTCCGCTTGTTTTACAGCCACGCTGGGAAACAGCAGATATTCCACAACCACAGAACACGCCATCAAATTAGCCCTAGCATGCCACAAGGCAATGAAGTGATTGTGGAAGGCAGAGAGTGTAAAGAGAAAACAAAGCTTCAGAAACATTTCTGAAAGCAAACATACTTATCTCCGTAGGAGTAATAAGTGAAAACAGGCAGAGGTCCTGTTGCACAGCACGTACTCAGGTTGGAGAGGTTTCTACCCCCAGACTGGACATAAAATTAAATGCACACTGCATAACTGAAATCACATAAATCAGTATCAGTGTTTTTCAATATAGCTAATTATGCTGGCTTTATAACCCATGAAGAACAATTATGGATCTAGAAAAGACATTATGATCAGGAAAATAATGAAAGGTGGAACAGAGTTTTTGTTCCAGGTGACTGAGAAGTTGTCAAGGATAAAACGGTCCTGAAAGAAAACATATCCTATGTTTAGAACAACTGCATACCCACTGCAGCGATGCTCAGATGGAAGAGAGGCATGAATAATTGGGGACACTATGGTTTCTCGTGCTTCTGGAAGCGACTAATTTGAATTATTCTGCTTGTTAATGGGAAAGAACAAGTTGCTTGAAAATAGCCAGCCGGTCATGTGGCTGGGATAAGAAGGGAAGAGCACTCCGTTATTTAATCAACTTACATTAAATGTTTCACCCAGACCTGGCTGCTAATAAACAATAAAGTCGCAGAAAGTTGAACCATCCTCTTCGCGAACCGCTTTGTGCTGCCAAACAATAAGCCAGGCCTGGGAGCGCGCAGAGACCTACACCTGCACCTGAGCTCTGGCTTTGCAAACCGAACGTGTTCCCTCCCACCTCTGTCTGCAGAGGAACAAGGGCCGGGTGAAGCTGAGCACAAAACAGCGCTGCCCCAGTGAGAGCACCATCTAGAACCAGTCTCTGTCTCTTTTTAGGGCTCTAGGGCTGGGTGCCGCAATAGTGGGGAGGTTGTGAGACGGACTGTTGGACAGACTGGTGTCACTGGTATAACTGGCGCTTGGATAGACAGGCAAAAGGAGACGCTGGCTAAACTGAAATTACAGTAATAATGACATCAGTGCTTCCCTTTCCTCACCAAAATCACCAAGATACATTCCCTGCTTCTGAGGATGCGCAGCAGAAATGCCGCTGTAACCAACACCAGAGCGAGCAGTTCATGTTGGCTGCAGTGAGCACGCTGGAGATGCAGTAACTATGATATTATCCAGCTCAGTCTGTGGCTGCTGGAAGGCTCTAGGCAGGAGGGACAGGAACCTGAATTGCCTGTGACTGTCCCTCAAGATCCTCCGTCACCTCCCATGCAGCACAACAGGCTTTAAGGAGAGGCCAGGCCGAAGACTGAAACAAAACTCCACAGGCAAACATTGCAGTCAAGAGCTTTCTTGTGCATTCCCAGGGCATTTTAACGAAATGTTTGACTCCAGCTTGGAGTTCTGAGGAAACCATTACACAAAAAAAAGTTTGGCCAAATGTATTTTGGCTTCTGGAGTACCACTTGTGTTCACAGCTGAGCCTCAGGCTTAAGTGATGAATATGTCCATCCTTACAACAGACTCTGTGGTTTTCAACGGGCCTTCCTGATTCATGCCAAAGGGGAAAATAATATCATTTGTGAAAACTAATGGCTGGGTTAAAAATCAGCCAAGTTAAGTATAGGAGAAGACAGTCTTTTCCTTAGTGCTATACGACATCAGGAAGCTAGTCCTGGCATATGAGATCTTTATGCCATGGAACGCGGTGGAAGGGGCTGGTGCCAGCCTGGTAGGGACTGGTCACAGCCTGTGCAGAAAAACCCTGCCACTCGTCTCCTTCTTTAAGAAAGAAAAAAAAATTAAAAGTCTGATTATCCTTTGAAGGTCAGCAAAATAATTTTGTATATACAAGGCAAAGTTGCTCTTTATTGTGCAATAAATCAATGGTTTCTTTCTTGTTCCTAGCAGTAAACGAGTCTGTCGGAAAAAGCGTGGAGGGCCAGAGCCATCTATCTGGTCACTGAGGATAAAGGAGAAGAGGACGGAGCCCAAGCACATACAAGCAAGTAGGGGCACAAGCTGGATTGATCTGAGATTCCCTGATCCGTGCCCCACGTTCAGTCCTGAATCTCTGAATCGATATCGATCACCAGAGAGCTGGTTTGTGGTCCTACAGCAATGGAAAGCAGCTGCTACAGACCGGCCACTTGCCATCAGTGACTTCAGGCTGAAGTTCATTTCTTCTTCACTCAAGAACAACTTTCCCTTGTCCATCAGAAAAAGGGATATCTTACAGTTGCCTTTCTACCTGTCCTCACTTTCGTGCTGTCGTGATATTTTCTTGCCCTGCATAATCACTCCCCTAACTGCATCTCCTTCAGGAACGAGCTGCAGCAGTGCTACGACATCTATGCCCCTTGGCCAGAAGCAGAGTCGCCACCTTAACCTCCTAGAGGCCTATAGCTCACAATTTGAGTCACACTTCAATTTACAGACAGCCAAAGAGACCACGACCTCATGCCGGCTCTGGGATCAGTCGCCTGAAAGGAAAACAGATATTTCTGCCAGAGGTTTCCAAAAGAGACATTCATAGTCTTCTGCTGCCAACACACACAAAGATATGGGATGCCCAGGAGAAAATAATGAAAAATCGCAGTTGCCCTTTCCAAGCAACAGGAGACTTTTTTTTTTTTTCCCAAGACAGAAACAATTAGGAGTGCTCCACTGCAGAGAATACAGACACAGACATCCCGCATGTTTCAGCACCAGCTCTGCCCCAACAAATTTCCTGATGGGGAAATTAGGGCTGGCATTGATTACTACATCTCAATTCATTCCAAATATCCTTCACGCAAATGTGCTACACAAATGGTGCGTGCATTAAGAGAGTAAAAAAAAAAAAAAAGAAAACAAAATTACTGAGTATTTCAAGAAGCTGGGTTATGGACTGGTTTTACCTTCATCTAGATAAAGACAGAAAACATTTTTGTTGCTGAAATCAAGTAACTTGGTTTCTCTTTTCTATTCTTTTGCATTTCTTTCTTTTGCATTTCCTGTCGACATAAAATAATAGCTACGTATTTGAGACATTACTTGAGGCTTATCTTATTTATGTGACTTCACAGATTTCAAAATTACAAGAAACACATTTGGGCTACAATAAATCATATACCAAGACCCAATCCAGCTGAAACAAAATGTATTCATTTCCTCTGGTCAACAAATGGGAGTTATTTCTGATTTCCAGAGCAATCAGAAAAGTCAGGCAATCTTTAGTTACTGGAAACGCTGCACTGGCCCTAAATGGATGCATGTGCATGACCGTATGAGGATGAAGCTTTGACACACTAGTTAGACAGAAACTCCTTCCACCCTGCTTTATGATTACAAAACCTCAGAAACAGCAGCTTAGAGAAAGCTATAAATAAAAACCGCTAAAAATACTTAGCCTATTACTTTAATAGTTAAGAGACTGTCTGCAGTGACTGAGTGCAACAGAGCGAGAGTATTATATTTGACGTATAACTTTTAACCTTCCATGCACTAGAGAATTTCAGGGAGCAAGTCCATCAGCAGTACTGTAGATTCACCTCCTTTTAACGGGGCAGACTGCTCATTTTTATCCCTTTGCACAGTGCTTTCAGTCGCGGGTGTTATATAAGGATGAGTATTAATCACTAAGTGGAAAAAGTTCTAGAAATGAAACCCAAGTGTTCCCGAGCATTCAGTGGAGCCAATATTTTGAAGTGCAATCTCTAATGAGGAGAGGGACTCCTCAGAATAATTTATTTCCAGTTGTGAGGAAATTTGATTTATACATTTCAAAAAAAATGAGATCAAATAATTTCTTTCTGGTTTAGGTGGGTGTGAGATCTGTTATTCTGAATCTTCTAGCCATTCCACAAGACCATAACAGATGGATGATAGAAAAGACCTCAACTGGGAATGCACAAGTTGAGCAGGAATTTATTTTTTAAGTAACGCATTTTTAAATATGAAAAAGGAAAAATACAGATTTGGGGGCTTATGGGTCATTCTCAAACAAAGAGAGAAAATTCCGCTATATGCCAGATACAGGCAGGGTCACAAATTCTAAGCAGCTTAAGATAAAACCAGTTTACTAACATTTGTTAAAAGTAGATAAAAGCTAACTCCCTGCTAAGAAATTAATCACCAAATTTGTATTGCGAAAGCACTTCTGTGTTGCCTTTTACTTGAGTTTTCTGAATCCTACAGCACAAAGTTTGAGGTTTCTACTGTTTGCCCTCACTTCTCATATGTGCATTAGTAGCTGAGTTTGCACTAGAAATCCATTACTCCATAGCTCAAGAATGCAAGGGGGAAAACACTTAATTTCCTCCCATCTTTAATATATTTAATGCTATTTCATGCCATCTATTTTATGTTATGTCTAGAGGTCTGGGTGATAGAAATGACTCATGTATCCCATGCTTAGCAAAAGAGCATGCTTTCTCTGGATGGATAACCCGAAGCACAGCAAAGCTATCTGACCCCTGCACTAAAATATAAGCAGAAATTTCTTCGCACACCCCGCTAGTGTTGGGTGGTCTTTGTACAGGGGTAAGTTTTATAGGCTCAGCTTTGAATCTTGAAATGCGCTAGATCAAGTGGTGCTTTGGGAAGAGCCTGGTAGTTTCAGAAAGCTTTTACAGACTTCCCCAGCGGCCGAGCAGTAGTTAAGATACAGCCTCGTTCCCGTAAAAGCCATTTCTTTTTTTCCCAGCAATGCATCTACTCCACAACAGCCAAATCCTGTGGGGTCCCGCCTTGGCAAACTCAGCTCTGAGCGAGGGCACCGTGAAAGCTGAGGTGGCTCAATCCCTCCCATGGCGAAGCTCGCAGGAAGAAGTAAAGGTGTGTGAAAGTTTTCTAGAGATGCTTTTTAATAGCATTGCCCTTAAACATGTCCCCAGGGGACAACAGGGGGAGGGGGCTTTGCCTCCCTGTTCAGGTCCTAAAAGCTCAGAGAGCTAATGGGATGTACAGAAAGCTAAAGCCAACCAGGCGGGTAGCGTAGTTTTTTTGTCAGCTTCATTCAACTAGGGACAAATTTCATACCGGAATTCACAAGAAATGGGCCACACAACTGCAAATGTCATCACTTTCTCAGCCAAATGCAAAACCAAAAGTGCTTCTTGAAGATAAACATACACATGCTGTATTTACATAACAAACGCCAAGTGCTCCTCTGCATATGGATGAGGAAGAGGATGCAGCCAAGCCACTCATCACCCGCTATGCTACTCCCACAGAATTTAATGTACTCTACTGACAGGCACTCAGACACCATAATAATCAGTACAACCCAAAGACCAACATGAAACAGAAGATGCCTATTTACGCAACAGTGACTTCTTTATTTACTCACTGGAGCAACTTTTGCATACTAGTACTAACCGTCTAAATCTTCGTTCTGGGTTCAAGGAGCTGACATGAACAGAAGCCCTAAAGGTTTTAAGTGCTAGTGCAGCAAACAGGCAGGGGACATTCAATCCAGCTCTGCAGATCTCCAGAAGGAGCTGGGTCATTCTTCTACACCAGTGTTCACAAGTGGCAGCAATGCGGTACCTGAGAAGAGGGAAGTCTGTTTTGT
The DNA here is from genome assembly GCA_013399365.1 of Pampusana beccarii. Lineage (NCBI taxonomy): Eukaryota > Metazoa > Chordata > Aves > Columbiformes > Columbidae > Pampusana > Pampusana beccarii. Next base: position 550,166 of record VWYH01004268.1, on the reverse strand, counting down.
TCAGTGATCCCAGACCTAAGCACAGCAGGTAGAACGCTCTCTCCAAAATCTCCTACCCAATATAGATATCTATTTTTTTTAACTACAAGACAATACAATTTCCTTATACCAGCCACTGTTCATGAAAACAAACTGCAAAAAGTTCCCTATCTGACCAAGCCCATTAAGTAACATTTTCACAACTTGCATAAGTGTCCAGTAGCCAAGAGCCAGATGTGCTTTATGGAAAGACACGCTGTAGATAGGCAGAGGGAGTAACCTATACTAAAAAAAGGGCATCGGGCTGCAGCTCTAAATTGGCATCATCCAAGCAGAGGTCAGAGGAGCAATGTGAGAAGCAGAATGCAAGTGCATGGCAGGAGGAAAAATAGTTTACAAGAGCTGAAGCAGCAGCTTCGCAGATGACTGAAAGAAGGAATACTAGAGAGATCTTGGAATATGAAATGGCTCTGGTCAGGTGAGAACACGCACTCTCCAAGTACAGCCCAGCTACATATTTGAAAAGGATTCATTACAAGGCCATAAGGCTAAGGGACACAGTTTATAGTCATGTGGGCAAGTTTACTTCCACATGGTGTAAATAACTGCAATTGCCTCACAACTCAGTATGCCATCATGAAAGGGGATGACTTCAGCCAATCCTGTTTCTACAAAATAAGTCCCAGTATTAGAGCATTTTAAGCCACAATGGTCTTTAACTGTATAACTAAAACGGACCAGGTCCATTTTGCACGTCACAACCACGCTGCAATACCTTCACACTTAAACCTGCTCACGGGCAGTTCTTTCTGTCCGGAGCTATTCTCTGCTAAAATCGGGTTCCTTTTATAAGCTTCCCTGCTTTTGCCTTTCCCCATCAAGCTGAAGCGATAGTTACACAGAAGGTTTCCCAAAGATCCTGAATTCTGGGGAATACCAGGGCAGTGCACAATAAAGCAGCTATCAGGCTACTGTCAAGTATGCAAGAAGACAATCACATAAGTGCAGGTCTAGGTATGGTAAAGTTTGTATTATAAATAGGCTTTTATAAATAGTTTTATAATTTTATAAATTTATTGTATAATAAATAGCCAGTATAGATGCTTGCTCACTACCTACCTGTGCCAAGCAGCTTGCTAACTTTTAAAACTATGGTACTTTCTTCACTGGACCACCTAACAAATCCAGCCTCTGCTAAGCACCCTAGACACAGCTGCAAGGAAAAAAAAACTGGTGCCACAACTCATTCCACAGCCTCCAGACAGGGGGAACAACGCTGACATGTTTATTTAGATTTACTTCAACAGACCAAAATAACTGTTTCTGTTTCAAATGGCTGGGGGAGGATATATTTGTCCTGCTGCCATCTTCTGCCGTGAAGAGACACTGCTGAGTTGTCTGTCACAGGACTTGGTAGAGAAGCAAATATTTCTAACAGAATTGTTAAGGGGCAACCTCTCCTGTATAAGACTGACGGACAAGCTTAGAAATAACGCCTCTGCATGAGATGTGTGGATGCCAGTGCTGTTCTGCTGTTCTCTCAGAGGACATCCAAGTAACCACGCTGAGGTGAGCTGGATTTGAAGGCCTTTTTTTGATTTGCTCCAATAGTTACTTCACTGTAAAAACAAGTCAATGCAGAAGTATTCATGTACAGACTCAGGAAGCCACCCCGTCCCTTTCTGTCTCCACCCCAGGCACGTTCATGGCAGGAAGGTGCAATAACAGGATTACTGGTCATGGCAAAATCACGAGCATCACACCAGTCTCACCTCAGTTCCCTCTGTTTCTGCACCCTCATTCTTTTCACTCCTGGCTCTGTGTTTCCTCTCCTTTAAGTCAGTATACTCCTTGCTTTGAAACGCAGCTGCTGTTCCTTCTGTCTTCTCCTCATGCCCTCCATTCCCCAAGCAACACCACCTCAACCTCCGGGCTTTGCTCCAGCAACGCTCCCTTGGCACTGCCCACCACGCCTGGACACACAGGGGGAAGTCGACATGTCAAACACTCACACTAACAGCATTCTAAACATCTGTAAATGGCACAAATACCCCTCCTCATGTCTGCCAGGCAGGCAGCAAACATACCAATCCCTGTCTTACCAGTTCCCATCAGGTGTAAACCAGTATAGCTCAACTGAATTCGGTGTTGCTACCTCACTAGCAGAAAGTGGGGGTCGTTATTCAAAGCCCACAAGTAGGAAGCATGTTGGCTTCCACATGACCAACCACAAAGATGGGATTTGAGTGACAGCATTTTATTCTCTCAGTCCCGTGCACACTTTTCTCAACAACCTCACGCAGCTTTGTTTTATGTCAGCTGGGAAGCCGGCTCCAAGGTTTGCTTTTGTGCTGGATAACAGCCATAAGAGTCACTTTACTGTAACTCCGTGGTATTTCACATGTCCAGCACGCTGAGGCCATACACATTAACACTTGTGAGTGTTTACAGTGTTCTCAAAAACACCCACTTCTGCAGACAACGTCTTTGGGCCGCTGATCTTGTGCTGCACAGTAGCGACTCCCTGTTTCACCAGCTCTTCAACATGCCGCAGTTTTGCTTCCATCACCTGCAGGATATTAATATTAGCTGCCAGCTTGCTGGCACAGACTGGAGTGCTACCATACATGAATTATCAATCCTGGCTCTGGAAAAGCAAAATGCTCTCATAGGACGACTTCTCAAAGATATTTTCTACAATGAAGGTGGTAAAACATTGGCACAGGTTGCCTGGAAAAGTGGTAGATGCCTCATCCCTGGAGACACTCAAGGCCAGGCTGGATGGGGCTCTGAGCAACCTGATGATGAGGGGGTTGGAGCATCTTTCTTATGAGGAGAGACTGAGAGAGCTGGGTCTGTTCAGCCTGGAGAAGAGAAGGCTGANGTTGTGGAGTCTCCTTCTCTGGAGACATTCAAACCCACCTGGACACCTTCCTGTGTGATCTGTTCTGGTGAACCTGCTTTAGCAGGTGGGTTGGACTGGATGATCTCCAGAGGTCCCTTCCAGCCCCAACCAGTCTGTGATTCTGTGATCTACTTGAAGATGTCCCTGCTCATTGCAAGGGGGTTGGACTAGGTCACCTTTGAAGGTCCCTTCCAACCCAAGCCATTCTGTGATTTTATGATTAAGAACAGAGAACACCAACCACTTCAAGGAGCTGCACCAGCCCCCTGCCAGCAGCCTTATGGCCCCGTTGGGCTGCCTGTCATAGGATCTAAGGACAATAATTGTTTCTCCAAGCTTAAAACCTGCATGTTAACAGGTGCTTAGCTCAGCAGCTGTAGTCCCTGAGTTACATCCCAGCAAATGCTGGTCTATAGTACACCGACAGTTTTCTTCAGTGATAGCACAGACTGCTTGAAACTCCAGATCAGCCCCAAAACATTAGCTAAACTCTCGCAACCTGTCCACTTGAGCATAGAGGAGTCAAGTAACTTATGGAGCATCACAAAACACATCAGAAACACATCCAGAAATGAAGCCTGAAGGTGAGGGACACCCTATATTGTTATCAGCCACTTACTCACCCCAGCCCACCTGTAAATCAGAACCGGTGTCTGGTGCCAAGTGACAACATACAGTGTCTGCCTCAGCTCCTCGCTGGCCACAAGAACATGCAGAGCTGTCTCTGTTTGTGTGGGGATGGATCAAGGGGACTGCCACAATCCAACAGCTCATACATGTGTCTCCTTCTGCCTATGCACTACCAAACAAATTGCTGCAATTTGGATTTTGCCTTTGTCTTTTACAGTTTCACACACTCTCAGAAAGCCCGCTTCGGCTGAAACTACCTATCCAGCAAATGGACCAGCAATTGTTACCCACCCATTTCCCATATGGCCACACTTAGTCCAGCCTAACACATAACAGAGTTTGTTCCCATAGGCTCTCCATAAAGGTGGGATTTGGATGGTGAGTTCTGTGCCATCGCCTCTGGCAGCTAAACTGATGCAAGGCAATTTGATCAACACATTGCGGCACTGCAGCCTCCCAGTTGTGCCCGGAGCAAAGTGTCTGCTCTTCTCCGCCAGCACACGCTGGGCTGAAGACGGCTTTAGCTTTCCTTGTAACTATTTTCTGGTGTACCCGTAACCCGAGTCCCTCTCACCTCTCCCGAAAGACATGACCATTAAATCAGACAGTCCTCTGGCCCACCATTGGCAGCATTTTAACCATCAATCTGTAACTATTTATTTACCAAATCCAGACTTTCAGGTCCCAAAAGACAGTGCACATTACAAGCAGATGATACGCTGAGAAAATCATGCATGGTTTTCCACTCACTCATTAAGGGGGCAATAAAACATCTGTATTCGTTTACTTAAACCATTAAACCAGTGAGACAGAAGGAAGCGACTTACACCCATATTTAGAAATATACAGTCTGCTCCACAGATCAATTAGGGAGATGAATTTACAGCAGACAATATCATCATAACAGCGGTTATTCAGCTCCTGTTAACAACCGGGAAGAGCTATCGCATCAAAGCACGAGGTAGAGCTTTCCGTCTAACTTTTCCACCGACTGAGATGCCAATTCGGCAAACCAGCAGAACGGTTTGCAAACTCGTCCAGCAGTTTGACACAAGAGTGAACCCCCTCACAAGCGATGTCGCAGTAGGAATCGGCCTTTCGGAATTGCCAGCCCCTCTTGCGAGGAAAGGAGGAAAGCAAACCGGGTACACATGTGCTCAAACCGGCGGCAAACAGCTCCTATTAAACACAAGATTTCAAAAGAGAGAGGCATTATAATAAAAAGGCCTATGCCACACAATTTCAAAGATCAGAAGTCTTCCCACGCTGCCTTATTGATTACTTAGAACCGGTCTGATATATTTAACTAAAAAATCAATGGGAAACATAAAGGACTGCCTATTTGACTCAGAGGAAGAATTTCATTCACGGGATAAAAGAGCCTAATGAGGCAATTCAGTATTCAAAGAGAGCTATTAGCGATGAAGGAATGAAGTGGTTTTCTAACAAAACGATGAGCACTGAGTACAGATGGAGGAAATGGTGTTTTGAAAATTCAGAATCCGGGAATTTTTTTTTTTTTTAATCTTTAAATACTCCATTGATATGCTCTCTGCAATATTTAGCATGATTTAGGGTCTCATTCATGGCCATTTTTTTCCCCAGATGGGGCACCTGCAAAAATATGCTTGAAGCCAGTAGAAGCACTTGCACACAATTACAGATCGCTTATTCACACGGGCAAGCCCAGCACATCCTCTTGCAAGAGTCAACATCCTTGAGATTTTAGCGCCTCCACCGACAAAATAAACATCTAAAAGAAGCCGTGGACTGACACAGCTATTATTTGTAGCTCCATCTGGACAGACGCTGACTTCAAGAAATGCTGCGTGACGGCCACATTATTCAGCCTGAGGCTGGGGATCAGGATAGGGACTGAGCAAGGCAGAAGTCTGTCCCTCCAGCAAGCCCAGACATGTTAGTAGAGGATGACATGAGCATTTCAAATGGCTCTGCTCAGTAAACTCAACACAGCGCCAGGCAAAGATCCTTTAGACCAGGAGTGTCAAACTCATTTTCACTGAGGGCCACATCAGCCTCGCGGTTGCCTTCAAAAGGCCAAATGCAAATTTATACAGTCCTAAAATTACATTCGGCCCTTTGAAGGCAACCGCGAGGCTGATGTGGGCCCCGGTGAAAATGAGTTTGACACCCCCGATTTAGACATTCTGCTTTTGGATCTCAGAAATATCTTTTGGTTTTCGGGAAGCATCAAACTGTTTGGATAAAAAATATTACAGGTGTTTCCTGAACATCCACATCATTGTCACTTTTTTTTTTTTTAAATGTATCAGCTTGCTCTGCTAGAAAACTGACCTGATCCATTAACACTGACTCCTTACCTGTTTGTTGAATAGGTGTTCAGATAGTAAATAACAAACAGATCCTCTAAGCAGAGATGCCTACAAATACAACATAGCTCAGCAAACAGTGGGGATATGCACAGACTGAAAGAACACAAAGCTTTTCATAAAAAATTATTGGCTGGCATGTTTGGGGTCCTAAACCTGAGAAGACTTGCCTATAAACGTGCTAAATAGCAAAGCGGTCCTTGCACAAGAAACCTAGTGCAACCAAGCTAATTTAGCAACAAAGCCATTTTTGTGGATACCACACAAGTTGCCTGTTTTGATGCCTATGATTAAGGTTGCCCAATGTTTTCCATCATAGGATCCTGCTCCCAGATAGTTGCAGATTTACAGGGCTTTATCTGAATACACAGTCCTTGGTGTCCACAGCCAAGAAGCCTCTCTGATCAGCTTGAAAGAAACTGGTTGCTGGAACAGGTAGAAAACAGAGCGTATAGCTGAGGACAGGCCTCTGGAAGAGCCAGAAAGCAATGGGGAAATACCCCCCACGCAATAAAAGGGAAGGCAGCATGATTTTTGCTTTGCAGCAGGGATTCAAGTTTTAGGATAGGAGTTTGGTGCTTCCCTGTAGGATGATCCTGAGAGATAAGAAGCAGAGAGACGGTTTTGTGAAATATAAAGAACAAACAAAATAAAACAAAAACAAAACAAAACAAATTTAAAAACCCACCACACACTTTTCTCCTTTGCAACTGGGTTTTTGTGTCCCTTTACAGATGCCTGACCATTCATTTTGTGGCCCAGCAGATGCCCTGTCTGTAGTACTGGTTGACCTATACTATCTTGGGATAAGCATACACAGGCTGCATGGATTTAAATCATTCAGTTGGGAGAACATTGATCACAACTGCTATGCAACTGCACTTACTGTTTGGGCACAGCTTGGCTCTGCTTGGAGTTTTTTGATCTGCAGAAATTCAGCTTCGGGTGATGATTTACTTTGATTTTTCCGCTTTTAATCAAATCTGTGGAAACACTGCATGGCTATGGAGTAAGAGCAAAGTCCTTTCAAGGAACAATAACTGGTCAAAAGATAAAAAAAACCCCAAAGGGTAAGCTTTCACAGAGGAGAGAGCTCATCAGCTGATTTCCTCAGGGAACCGTGCTGATATTCAATACGCTTATAAATAACTGGCAAAAGGTGAGAAAGTTTGCTGCTGATAGAAAAATTATTCAAGATGGCAAGAATGAAGGCAGCTAGGAAGAATTGCTAAGAGGCCACACAAGATGTGGTGACTTGGCAACAGAATGGCAGATGAATGACAACAGAGGCAACTATGCACATGGAGGAAAAAAAAATTGTAGCTTCACATAGCTGCACAATGCTCATAATGGTGAACTCAAACCTGACAATTAACAGCCAGGAACAATATTTTGACATTAGGATAGTTAGATCCATACACCAACTCAGCAGCAGGCAAAACAGCTAAATTAAATTAGAAGAAAATAACACATATTATCAAGAAGAAAGAACATCACATAAAACCTAATTTTGTGATTCTATGAATCTATCTATGGCTCTTCCACATCTTTAATACAGTGTGCGGTTCTTATTCCCTCAACTGAAAAAGGTTGTATCAGAAGGAAAAACGTTCAGAGAAAGACAACTACAATGACCAAAGCAACAAGAGCAACTTCCACACAAGGAACAATTTTCACATGGTTCTTTCAGTATCCAAAGGTGACGTTTTAGTGCAGGTATGATACTGATCTACAAATCAAGAGTGGCCAGGATCAGATTGGCAGGCACCAATTATGCGAAGTATCTTCCAACACAAAAATTAAGGCCATAAAGTGAAGCTAGAAGGAGCCAGCCCCAAGGTAAAGGAGATGGTTCTTCATGCAACAGGTAGTCAGCCTGTGGAATATCTTGCCAAAGAATGTTGTTGTTGCAAATAGTTTAGAGGGGTCCAAGAGAAGACCAGACACTTACTTGGAAGAAGAGATCTACTGAGGAGGAAAAGGATCTGAGGGAAAAAAAAAAAAAAAGGAAAAAAAAAAAAAAGTTGGTGTAAAATCTTGTATATGGCTGTCCTCCAAGCATCTCCAGTGGCTGTCGTTGGCAGAGGACACTGCAGCAGAGCAGATGACCCTTGTTCTGAACCAGAGCTGCTGTGCTCTCTTGCATCTGCACTCTTTGTCCTGTACTCTTGCTGGGTGACACAGTATACTCTGGCTGTTTGCTTTTGGATGGATCAAATGTCCTGTTTTTAAACACACTAACGAATAAAAATTGAAATTATTTCAAAAGCTCATCTTCCCCACCATGAGGACCGCAGCACAGGCCCAGGAGAGACTTCACCTCATGCTTGGAATGTCTGGCAAACCATTTTGTGCAGAGCTGATGATAATGAACCCAGCAGCTCACGAGAAAAAGGAGCTCACCAATCTTTTGACCAGTAGGAAATTCATGGATAAAATGTTCAGCTTTGCAAGAGAAAGCAAGAGAATCGAGCTTCAAAATGAAAGGATTCTTACTTCGATATAAAAGCCATCTGAGTCAATAAGCATGAAATCTTTTAACTCTTCCACTGTGTGTATCTATGAAGAGGCTTTACCTAACCCTCAAGAAGAACTTCCTTGGTACAAGAATCACCATGCTGCTTCCTCATTAATACGATTAAAATATTTACCCGTTGAAAAAGCTGGACATACACAGATATGCCACAGAGATACTCAAGGGTAAATAACATGAAAATGATGGATAGAGCAGAGTTAATGCTCTAAAGTTTCCCAATTTTACCTCTGAGGGTGAAAGGGCTCCTGTTGGAAAGGAACTAATGATTGAACGGCAGTCAGACAACTTCTGGTAGGGTTCTGCAATGCAAAATTAAAGTGAAAATGTTGGCAGAGATTCACTTGGATAGCACCGCATCAGGATACATCAAATAAAATATGTCTTACCTTCTTCTTCAAGCTTTGACCGTGCCTCGCCTGACAGGGAATTAGTGAAACATTTCTATCCACTGACTTATTTATTACTGAAACACTCTTGTTATAGTCTTTGAAATGTCGTTCACAGTTTTAGCCATTTTCTGACTTAAATTTAGTGACAGTCCTGCAAAAACATTCAGAACCAAATGGCCATAATATGTTCTGCAGACATATGAAATACCCTGAGGAGGGAGTTAATGGGAATGAACATAATAAGGCTTTTTGAGGAGAGTGAGATGTGGTATATATTTTATCTTCACAGATTTTAACTAAATCCCTGAAGGTTCTTTATGTGGGAAAAGTTTTTCTGTTTAAGTGAAAGTCTAGTTGAATTTGAAAGGACATTCTAATTTTGTTATCTTCTTCTAAGAAGAGTGTTGATAGATTTGTTCTATGCTATTTTGGTTGGGGGTTTTTTGGAATGATTTATTTTTGACAGGCGTTCTCTGCAAACTGGGTAATCTTCATTAGCAGAGATTAATGCAGAAAAGAGGGACCAGAGTATCTAGATTTTGAGCAAAGATTAAGATGGCCTTCCTTTCAGGTCTTTGTTTCTGTTTCTGCAACATTACTTTTTTCATTCGTATAGTTATGCATCACTAAGGGCCTAATTCAGCTCCCGGTGAAAAGAGTAGAAGATCCCTCCAAATCAAGCATCTCAGGAAAGGCAGAAGTGCTGAAAGGCAGTACTGCATCAGCCCACAACATGAGTCCAACCCAGGTGGCCCTTCCAACCCAAGAAAGACGCTAGAAACCCATAATACTGTTTCATAACTACCAAGACCACCATTTTCAGATGTACTATGGTCTCAGACAGGCTTAGACCAGTGCTGAAACACCACCTTCTTTCCAAAGCTTAGAAAGCTTTTAACTCTACAAGACATTGAAAATACAGCCTCACAACACTCCTCTCTTCTCCCTTTTACAGGGTACAATGGCATGTGCACAGTGGCAAGAACACCACAGGGATCCAAAGCACTTCACCAAGGGCAAGCTAACGTGGCCACGCAGGAGCCATTCTGTGAGGAGTTGTTTTAGATTAAGGCAACTTGGGTGTCTCCTTTTAAGCTCATTTGTATGAGGTACCACAGAAAGCTTCTCTATCTGTCTCACATGTTTTATTTTGATCATTTGTTTCACAGATGTACCAACAGCCTGATGTACAAGTTAAAGCAGGAGAAATGCAGGACTGTCAGGGGTGTTGCCAGTGTGTTCTGCCTGCTCCTCTACCCGCAGCCCGTCAAATGAGCTCTACTGCTCATGGCCATCATCAGTCAAGTGGCAAGCTATGGTAGTTATGCTGGTTTAGGTTGCACGGTTTTAGGTTCGTGCCCCAAATACTTCTTGAAACACCACGCTTTGGGAAATGCTGACAAAAAACAAGAAGCTGCAAGTTTCGGTCTCAAACGTGTGATCTTTCCAGTGGATTTCACCATATTTTTTTGTCCAGGCATTTAACATATATGTTAAAACAAGTATACACCTTTTAGTTCAGTCAATGGTTTCGACTTCCTGACCCCAGGTGGTTTCCAGAGAGAAAACAGAGGTTCAAAAAAATAAGTTATCTGGCTTAGAAGCACATTCAGCACTGCCTGCGCACCCAAGGGCCTGCGGCAGCATCTCCTCCACGCTGTGGAACAAGGCCTGCCTCACCTGGGGCTGACTGGCCTTGCTGCTAGCTTCGGATCCCTAGTTAGGGACATGAAGAAAGGAACCTCCGCATGTTAACATGACAATTCCAAACGCCCTCGTCTAGGCCGGTGCCCCTTACCTCTGAGGTAGGGCCTTGATTACAAAGCACCAACGCTGTCCCCTGTGCACTCAAGTGTGGTGGGCGCCATTAAGAGCAGTAAGTCTCATCACTGTGAGGACAACAAGAGGAGCTTTCCTCTAAAAATCAGAGAGCAGAGCCTCTCCAAGAACCAGGACATCCACGGGGTTTCCCGTGTCTTCATGGGGTGTATATCAAGCACCCAGCTGCCGCTTTCTTAGCCTGTGTCTAAGCACCTTCCTCCGCCATTTCCATCATGCCTGCTGATTCCACAGAAGCTTTGATGAGTCTCAGCATGAAAGGTGCAAAGCTCACAGGACAAGAACAGAGACTGACTTTCTCAAAGATTGAAGTGAAAACAGCAAGGAAACCCCTTCTCTGAACTGGCCTATGTGCTCTGGGGTCTGACTGAACCCAAGGAAATCCTGCTTTGACCGGTGCTTTGCTTTGACGTTACTGGAGAGGTGATATTATCTTCCAAGTCTTATATTCCATAGGGTGCTGGAAAGGGCAGCCTCCTTTCACCCTCTATGAACATGTTTCACAATGTAAGGTAATCCCTGCTGTTAAATAAACCTCAACATGCAAAGCTTACCAACGGTACTGAGATCTCTTCTCAGCATGCTCTTATCCCTGCCAAGCCAGATGGCATGTCAGAACTTACAGATACAAAAAGGGTGGGTGGAAGAAATTAGTATTGAATTCTTTCCAGTTACATACTAAAGAGAATACATGCAAGCTTTAGTTTTGTGCAATAACTACATCTTAGCATAAGCAGCACCCTGAGCCCTGGGGCAAGTGTGTTTCATCCAGTTCCAATGAAAATGATGGGAGTTTATCACCCACTGAACTCGCAGTGCTTCAGGCAAAACCTTTCATGAGCCTGCAAAATAAATCCAACATCTGAATGATATATTGCAAAACCCCTTTATGGATCTTCTTAGTGTCAGGGCTGCTCATGCCTTGCCACTGCAAAAACTTTCTGCATTTCTTCTGTGACCAGCTGTCAGTCATAAAATCACAGAATAGTTTGGGTTGGAAGGGACCCTCAAAGCTCATCTAGCCCAACCCCCCTGCAATGAGCAGGGGCATCTTCAACCAGATCAGGTTGCTGTCCCGTCCCAACAGATGGGATGAGGGATGAGTTAACTCTGAACGCGACATGCACCCTGACTCAACAGATGAGATCGGATGTGAGTTAACTCTGGGTCAATTCTGCGCGGTTATGTGAAGTGCATGACAGACAATCACTCCAGGGGTCCAATTCAATTATGAGTTTTACTAAAAGTACGTGTTGGAATACTACTTACAGCGAATAGTGGCTTGGCAAAAGTATTTTACGATATCACAGAACTTATCAATACATTAACAGCAAAAGTCCTTCTACGAGGTATGTATTGACAACCATTAATAGCTATAATACAAAATTTAACAAAAATCCAACAGCAGAGCTTAAGATGATGTTACTCTTATATGTTCAAAAGGAAAAGAGAGAAAGAGAGTGGTAGAGAGGGAAGGAAAACTAAGGTATAAGAGAAAGAGAGAATAAGATATCACCACTCCACAGGTTATCGATCCAGCAATGTCCACTGAAGGGAGGGTGGACACGTTGAAGACTTCAGTTATGCTGCACAGCACATACACGTCACATACACACCACACCTGATGCCACGCGGAGGGTCATTTTATAACCCAGTTCATTTACATGTGGGCAGTTCATCTCCTCCCTCCGCTCGCTCTGTATGCTAATTAGGGAGACTCTTCTGGAAATGGGTCTGGGGTCTGCAAACTAGGGGAAAGTTCACAGTGCCGACCAGAAGTGAGTTGTCTTGCCCATCAGAGGTAGCTGTTGGTTCATGGCTTTCTTCAGGTAGCTGGCTGTCTGACAGATGAGATCGTCTCATTCCAACTAGGCCATGAGGCCTTCACAGCGATTAACAAGGTGCTTGATGCCATAACCATCTACCTCTTCTGTATTGTGACAAACACAATACCTTGGGAAAGATAAGGGAGATGGCTGTCTGCACAACCACCTGCCTTGTCCTTCCAAAGCAACAAAAAACAGTCGTTTAAGGCATAACAAGGTCCTTTGTTGTGCTAATGACGGGGGGGAAGCGCTTCAAGGTTCTCACAATTGCTCAGAGCCCCGTCCAGCCTGGCCTTGAATGTCTCCAGGGATGGGGCATCCACCACCTCTCTGGGCAGCCTGGGCCAGTGCTTCACCACCCTCAGTGTAAAAAATCTCTTCCTCATGTCTAGCCTGAATCTCCCCCCCTGTTAGTTTAACACCATCACCCCTTGTCCTATCACAACAGGCCCTGCTAAAAATTCTGTCCCCATCTTTCTCATAGGCCCCTTTCAAGTACTTAAAGGCCGCAATAAGGTCTCCCCAGAGCCTTCTCTTCTCCAGGTTGAACAACCCCAGCTCTCTCAGCCTGTCCTCACAGCAGAGCTGTTCCAGCCCTCTGATCATTTTTGTGGCCTCCTCTGTCCCCTCTCCAACAGTCAAGTGGATGAAAAATAAAACTTCATCAGTACCAGCATATTAAGACATGATATTTCTCAGATTTTGCAGGTGGTTTTGAAGAAATTGAACCCACTCACACATCTTTTCTAGACCACTTGAAAAAGTGGATGATGGGATGACTTCTCCATTCTCCCATCACGGTGAGGCAACTGCAACAGTACAACAGGAGTGCTTTGTTCCAAATTCCTCTGTAATGGCACAACAACACTGCTGTACCTGTCCTTTTTGTTTAGCTCACAACACTGGACAAAGGGTCAGAACCAAAGCTGCAGCACAGCCAAAACCATGGGCCCTCTTTGGAAACCGGCACATGGATTTCATGCAGATGTCCCATTGCTATAACTACAAATACATATTTGTAATTGTAAGTCTGTTTTTGGAGATGTGTACTCTTCAAAAAATCATGCTGCAATGCAAACTCCTTTTTCTTATTGTCAGTCATAACTCTGAGTCTGAAGTACACAGCCATTCTCAGAGATTTCACTACATGTTTTCAGAAGGTCTTCTGAATAACTCCTCCGACCCATTGTGGTATGAGCTATTGAGGTTCCAACGGGAAAATCTGCCCATCATAAAAGACCAAGTGCTATGTTTCCTGCCTTTCAGGTTCCAAGCCTCTCATATGGTTTCACTGCTCAATGTGAGAGACAGATTCAGAGTTCATTGTTTGGAAATCATTCATAAAGGTCATTTTCATCTTAGGAGTAAACCTTAGGAATTTAATGTTAGGTTTATAATTTCAATTGGTAACTTTTTATAGCACTTCCAGTAATTTTGGTATTTTCCATATAATTTTTGCTATTCTCCAGAGCATAATCATTACGCATCATAATCATAAATTGACAATTAACTGTACAGTGGGGCAAACACAATCATCAGTAGCTGAACTCAACACAGGAAAACAAAGAAAGCTCTTACTCATTGCCCAGCAGTAAGCATATACTTACCTTCACTGTATTCTAAAATTGAGCTCTAATGCCAGCCCCATGCCCCAGTGGGTCACTTAATCCCATTCCTGAAACCGCAGTGTGACTCTAGGAGCTGTATGTCTCTGATAATGCCACCTCAGAAACCCTCCAGTAAAAGAAACCAGACCATATTTATAAAGATATGCTTCCTTAAGAAAGGTTTTGCAACAAGTGCTGAACGTGCTTCCAGCTCTGTCCTGCAGCATTGGTGTGGGTGGGATTCATCTGGTTCAACAAGCACCTTTTGCACAGTGAGTTTCCCTCTCAGCCCAAGCAAAGTGCAGCACACCTGCAAGTCCTAGCAAGTACAGTGTAAGTACTGAAAGCAGGTAACCACCAAGAAGTTTGTTTCTCCTTTCTTGTTAAAGGAGGATACGAGAGTAAAGGACAGAAGACACACCACTACAGGAAAAAAAAAAAAAAA